>VYZS01064501.1:11544-28375 GCA_013400695.1 Neodrepanis coruscans
TCCTTTCCCTTCCTTTTGTGGCTTTTCCTTTCGTTCCCGCAGAGGCAGGTGACCTAGAGGCTACCTTGCAGCTATTCCCCCAGGGGGCCAAAGGCCACATTTTTCCCCCTTTTCAGCACTAAATCTCTCCTTGGGCTAAAAGGGAGGGAAGGAGGTGCGCGGTTTTTGTAATCTTCTTGAATTGTTTTCCTCAGTCGAAACCGGGCAGAGGTTCAAGGCTAAGGGGATCTCGAGACCACGTGCTCCCTGCTAACCACCCCGGAGTCTCTCAGCCGGGCTCAGAGGGAGAGAGAGACAAGCACTATCTCCAGAGCATCCTCACCTCAAACGCGGGCCCTGGAAAAATTTAATTTGTTTGTCTGTTTTGCACTTTGTCGGGTTTTGGTGTTTGCGCAAAATACACTGTGATTTTTTGTGTGTTTTCTTCATTTTTGGGGTGTGTTTGTGACCTCTCTCAGAGTCTCTGCTCCAAAATCACTGAATTTGTGGTAAAACCACTACAGTCTATCAAGTTTATAGCAACTTCATTGCTACATTTTTGATTTGTAAGACTACCACAAAAAAGTACATAATTCTAATGAGAACTATGTATTTTATTACTGTCTTCTAATTAACTACCAAAGCTATTAACTACAAAACTATTCTTTCAATATAGTTTTGTCCCACGGCTTATTCAATTTATTTTTCTCGAGCACAGAATTAATTTAGATCATTGCTAGATACACTCAAACAAGTCCATCAAAACTAACGGACCACTAAGTCATAGACCAAACTAATAGGTCTGTTCCAAGAGTAGTTTATAAACACGGCAAATTATTGTTTGGCACACCTTTGGAATATGCAATTATATTCCATGTGACAAACTCAATCTCACCACATGTTTCAGATTATAGTAACAAAAGCAATGCCTAATCTATGACAAAAGCAATCTGTCAAAAGACATCAGCAAGAAGAGCTGAATCTTAAAATTAATTTTGAAAATTCTAGAAAAGCGTCATGATGATGTCAAAAGTTGAAAACAAAACACTGCTCCAGTAATTCTGTAAATATAAAGAAAGCTAAAACTTACTTGCACTGAGCATGAAAATACTTGATCAAGTTCTGAAGCAAGTCCACTCCTTTTTTAATCTTGATTTCATTGACTTTCAGCAGGTACTGTTAAAACAGTAATTCACAAAAGAAATTAATTATTACTATCACAGTGTTTTTTTTTAACGTTTTATTTTCAGTTATATTTCAACAAGCTTTAACAATTGGAGATTTACAAGACCTAAAAAAGAATACATCAAAAAGTGGCTTCAAGGGTTAAATCACATAAATGGAATTGTTGTCAGTGCTGATTTTTGATACCCATTTCACTACGACTTGTTCAAATTATTAAAATATCCTTTACATCTCTTAGGGAAAGCCTCTGTTAAAGAAAACATGGAAGGATTTATGAAGTTGATGTAGGAACCCATTCTTAAACCTAGAAGCACATCCAAGAATGCATCTCACTAGCTGTTAAATTCATTGCTAAACAGATGTCATCAAGGAGGAAAGCAGTTTACCAAAAAAAAAGAGAGTGAGGGATTGTTTTAGCAATTTTTAAATCTATCTGTTCATTTTATAGTTCTTTTTATCAAATCCTTATTCTTAGATAATAATTACAGAAAATTACAGTTCAGCGAAAAATTTTTTAAAAAAATTTACTGTCAAGCTCAAAGAAAGTATAATAACATCCTTTTGCATAAGGTACAAAGTCCATATTAAGTGCCAGCTCCTGCCCTGAATGCCACAGCATAAAGATGTCAACCATGCAAGTACAACTATGATTGACCATACGTCTACAGAAGTCCTTAACTGTCCATTAAATGACAATTTTTAACCCTGTCTTAGACAGTGACCTCCAAGTAAAGGAGTGAATGTCCTCTTAATAATGCTCTAATGCATCTGGTTTTCCCCTCCCTGCAGCACACTCTAAATGCTTTTAACCCGCTAAAATAAAGCAGCATCCAAGTGCCACCTTTCAATGTTGTAGCTTTTTATGCTGGTTCAGGTGAACAAAAGATGAAACTAAATGTAGACACATGCACTGGATAACATTTAGTTAGAAGAATCAACTCTCTAGCTCCTGCTAATTTAAAACGGAGCTCTAGGCATCTTGTATTTGTTTCAGTTTCATAATTTACAGAGAATTAATCTGCACTTGTGATAAAACTTCAATATGTCACCCTTCTGATTTACTATCAAAACAAAAACAAAGTCCCCTTTTATGACTATTCAGAGGTAATTGTGTACAAATTTATTTTCTCCAAAGATCAGAAGAAAGACAGGATAAATTTTAGTTATTCCACATTTAAAGTAATGGGATCCAATTTCCGAGACTTCATCTTGCTTTACACTACAACTGACTAAAGTCTTCCTTGACTGTGACACAGCAAGAGAGAAGCATCTGTTCCTGGTTATTTCTTAGGAAGGATACAGATGGGCAATTAGCTGACAACATCCATATGTTTATTGGGTATTCAAATCCTTTTATCAGTTTTGAACACTTTATTCTGACTCTGCTTAGGAATGTGAAGCTTTTCTATTAAGTATGAGTGCATGCAGTTACTAGAAGTGATATTCAGGACAACTGCAGTTATGCTTTGTTGGCATATGAGTAAAATTGCTACATTCATCACAGCAAAAACACAAGAAACACCCATGGTATATTTTTGAGTTAATACAGAGTTAATGAATATAGTGACTTGAATTCCCAACCATGGAAGCAGACATGTCCTTAAATGAATCAAACTAAAAATATTCACATCAGATTCAACATACTGCAAAATCACAAAGATTTCCAAGTAGAAACATTCTGAAACATCTTGAAAGACAACTGGATTCCATCCTTAGCACTTTTTCTCTGCACCAGTGCAGCAGTGTGCTAGACTAGAGTCTCTCCTCATAATAATGCAACAGCTGTCAGCACGGGGAACAATTCAGAGAATGATCTAGATCTTAAAACAACTTATAGTGAATTAATATTATAAAGGATTATTTATTACATACAATCTCTTAGTGTTTTATTGAGCTTTGCATTAACTTACCTGTTAAGTGAAATTAGAACAGATCTAAATTCCCTGCAAAGTTTGCATATCAGGATAATAATGTGTTTTTACAAATGGAAACCACTAATAATTTGATGTTTCCCTTTAGTACCACAGCTACCATTAAACAATTGTGTTTTTCAAAATCTCCCTAAAAACAGCAGCAGAAAAATATGAGTTTCAATATGAATTGAATTTTACCTCACACATCTGTAACTGGAAGAACCTTCTTTCTTTCTCCATCTCTTCTGCTATTTCAGCTCCACTTATTTCCGTACGGATCATTCCATGCAGCTTAGCATGCTCTTTTTTCTCCTTCTCTATTTTTGTACTATAAGGCAAAAAGAATCAGTCAATGAAGTGAGAAATCCACAGCCTATCAGGAAATCTGATTATTCACAAAGTCTACTGAGCCAAACTCCTGTAGCTTTGCGTATGACTTACTTCCAGATGACATTTCATTTGAAATTTGACAATGACTTAATATCAGCAATGGCAAACAGTAGCTGAAATTTAAGTCAATCATCTGTTAAAATAATGTTCTGACAGATATTCCAAAAGAAGACACTAAATAAGAAGATCCTAAATTCTTCCTCCAAAGAAAGATAATAAAAAAACAAAACTCAAGAATTTTAAATGAAAACATGAGGGGATATTTAACCCAACAGAGCAAACACTGGTTAACAAAGTTCAATAATGTCACCAGATTTATTGAGTCTTGCCTGTCATCAAGTCCTCTATATATACAGGGTTTCCAGAGCCAAAATCACAGTTGCTGTCTCTACTTGCTGCTCAGCCAGTTGGCATCGGGAATGCCGGCCAGCCGGCTGTGTTGTAGACTTCGAAGTCTGCTAGACCAGCTGTCCTAATTCCCTAAAAGTTTCCATGAACATTTTCCAAGAGCTCTGAATAAAACAGGTTCTCCTGCAGAATATAAATGAATAACCAATGCCTGCAATACTCCCATAAACACACTTGTGCATTTGTTACAGTTATTCTTTGTATTATTCCTAAAGGCAGTAGCATAATTAGACAACCCAGTTAGACAAGTCTGAGATGGAAAAAAAATTATTATGAAAACACATGAGGGTGCTTACTGTTTGGAAAAAAGATTTTTAGTTTGCCACTCATATTGTTTAGAGCCTCAAAATTCTGAAAAGAGCTTCCCGAGGAAATGCTATACTGCTTTTGAACAAGAGGAAGCATTACATAGGAATACAGGAAGGAGATTAGAGGAACAAATAACACACACAACTGTCCTACCACCTCTTGGGTAGTCAAGTGTCTCTCAGCTCTCTCTGAAAAGAAGACAAGTCTCAAGTGCTCTCTTAACCTGATGTTAACATTACCCTAACAGCGTATGGGAAAATGTCCTAGGTGGTCTAAGGACTTCCAGTCCACAAAATATCCTGTACTTACTCTTCTCAAGAATGAAGTACTTCCTCCTATTACACCTCAAGTAGCAAGGGAAAACAAGAACTAATCCCACCCTTTAACATTCCCACTGAGAAACACTTTGAGCAGCAATTCTAAAAGCCTCACTTGTGTTCTGAGCACTGGCAGGCACAGCAGAGCCAGCCCCATGCAGAATTCCAGCAGACAGCACATCCAGCCAGCCCTGCACTCCTCCTCAGCCCATCAGATCCTGCCAGAAGCACGTGTTTGGAGGGAAGCTCCTCCCCTTTGAAATAAATATTCAGAAAAACTCCAGTTATCTGAATAAAACTTCAATTCCAGAATCTTCTGTTTCCATGAGAAGTTAAATCCATACTCTTACCCAATTACTGCCAACTACACCAATTTGTAGGCACTGAAAACAGAGTCCAAACACAAGAATTAACCAGACAACCCTGAACAATGAAGATAACTCATTACAAAAATAATTCACAAAAAAGTGACAAATATGTGGCTCCTTCTAGCACATGCTCTAGGAGAGTTTACATTTTATCATACTTGATAGCTCTAAAACCTCAAAGAGAAAAGACTCAGGATGTTTCAGCTCTCTCAATTTCCACATTAAACTAATAATTCTTGAGGCCAAAGAATTCACTGAACTGTGTGTGAAGCCTAATAACTATCAATTGCTGTTGTATGGTATTTTCATTGTTTACAGAGAACAATATTCAAATATAGGATGGCGAAACTACCTCAAAAATCTTAACAGCTTATCAGTATGTCATATGTTTCTAAATGCTAGTTAAATCAAAAGACAATTCATACTGCCAAAGAGTCAAACATTATGCACAATATCACAGCATGCACTACATTCCTCCTTAAGAAAGCTAGATTTTGGTGAGTCTTTTTTATCCCTATACAGGATAAATATACTCCACAGGCAAAAAAATAGTTAAAACCAAGACAAAAGCATACAGAGTAATTCAGAGAAAGACAACCTTGAAGCCATTTGCTGGAGCTTCAGGCTATATTGCTTCAAAACCTCAAAAAGATGCTTTAGCATCTTAGATCTTTCTTAGATTTTACCAAACCACCTCTCAGTGTCACAAACCAGAGTATGTTATGGTGTGTTTCACATTTGGATTTCCTTATTATTTATGCTTTCAATCTCTAACTACATCTTCATTTTTGTAATCCAGAATTTCTTCTGTTCTTTTTGCTACAGTAATATGCTGTCTCCTATCTGACTGATACTACAGGACACTTTGTTTCTAGGGAAACAAATCCTATACAACAGTATTGCATGCAGTCTTCTGAGTGCTAAAGGTTAGATCTGTTTCCTATCCAAATGCAAGGACCAACTGACTCTACTGTGACATTAACAAAATCTTTCCGGCAAAGAGAGTTCCGTGACATAAAACCCTGGGATTTCCAAATATTGCAAGGTATTTAGCTTTTCCAGGCAGATCAATTAAGCAAAATTGATAAGAAAATTGTGAATATTCTAAAAAATACTCTAGAAGCAAATGTTTTTTAATGCTGCTGTTTTTGAAGTTCATGCAGCAGATATACAGACTTTGCTGACTAAGAGTAAAATCTGAGCACACATCAGTCCATTTACAAGGCAGCTGCACACAACTAATATACAGTGAGCTCAGATGTGTGTAGCAGTCAAGCAAAGCTGAAATACAGGACCAAGAACTACAACAGAAAAGTCAAACAGATGCAAAGGGAACAGTCCCATCCATTCAGTTTCCACTATAAGACTATTTTATAGCTCTAAATTGAAAAGCAACTGGTTTTCAATATCAATTATAATTTGCATTTTAAATAAACCAATTCTGCCATAGAGATCATGATATAAATAACCACCAAAGACTGGTATTTATTTTCAGCCAGTTAATAAGAGTAAACAACCAGAGCACACTGCACACATGCAGCAGTAGTGAACTGGCTGGGTGGGAAGCAACTCTGTCGTTCCTCCTCTCCTTCTCCACACAGAGCAAGCCAGGCTGAGTCTGGGTTCGTACATGAGAAGGTGCAGAGACTGCGAATAGCACCTGGGAATGCATTTGAACTGGGTTCTGAAGTGCTTCTGAAGGCTACTTTGTTTGACAAAATAGTATTATACATTTTCATTTCAAATATCCTTTCTTCCTTTTGAGCCTGGCACTCCAGTCTTTCAGTGAAAGAGGTTCCATTTTATTTTATCCTACTGCCTGTCAATGCTGACCTTAAAGCATATCACTCCTATCACTCAAGTCCTCAATGGAGAAGCCATCTTTTCCTTTTGGAAATGCTGGAAAGCTTTTCCCTTTCACTCATTTCTGAATGATGGGGAGAAGAAGGCAGAAAGAGCAGAATGTGCTCCAATCTTTCCAGCATTTCATCCATAACGTCTGCAGATTCTTTCAAAACTTTTCCATTTAATTTGCAGGTAATCTCCTTCAAAATAAAAATAATTAATATGAAAACTCAGGCTCAAACCAATGTATCACCGGTGTGGTTTACCTGTACTTCAGTAAAGCCTTTGATCCCATTTCCCACAGCATTCTCCCAGAGAAATTGGCTGCTCATTGCTTGGACAGGTGCACTGTTCACTGGTTAAAAAAATGGCTGGGCCAAAAGAGTGATGGATGGTCACTAGTGATGTTCCCTGGGGCTCAGTACTGGGGTCAGTCCTGTATAATATCTTTATTCAATCATCTGGATAATGGGATTGAGAGCACTCTTGCTAAATTTCCAGATAACACTAAGCAGGGCGGGAGTGGTGATCTGCTGGAGGAAGGATCTGCGGAAGGATCTGGACAGGCTGGATCAATGGGCTGAGATCAACTGTATAAAATTCAAGAAGGCAAAGTGCCGGGTCCTGCCCTTGGGTCACAACAATCCCCCGCAGAGCTACAGGCTGGGAGAAGAGTGGCTGGAAAGGTGCCCAGCAGAAAAGGACCTGGGGGTGCTGGTTTACAGTGGCTGAACAAGTGTGCCCAGGTGGCCAAGAGGGCCAATGGCATCCTGGCCTGTGTCGGGAATAGTGTGGCCAGCAGGACTAGGACAGTGATAATCCCTCTTTACTCAGCACTGGTGAGGCCACACCTCGAGTACTGGGCTCAGTTCTGGGCCCCTCACTACAAGGAAGACGTTGAGGTGCTGGAGCATGTCCAGAGAAGGGCAATTGGAGCTGGTGAAGGATCTGGATAAGTTTGACGAGATGGGGCTGAGGGAGCTGGGATTCTTCATCTTAGAGAAAAGGAGGCTCAGAAGGGATCTTATTACCATCTACAACTACCTGAAAGCAGGTTTTAGTAAAGTGGGGATCAGTCAGTATCTTCTCCCAGGTAAGAAAAAATGGGACAAGAAGAAACAGCCTCAAGTTGCACCAGGGGACATTTAGACTGGATATCAGAAAATATTTCTTCATGGAAAGGGTTGTCAAGCATTGAAACCAGGTACTCAGCGGAGTGGTTGAGCCACCATCCCTGGAGGTATTTAGAAGATGTGTAAATATGACACTTAGGAACATGGTTTAGTGGTAGACTTAGCAGTTGAACTTGATGATCTAAAAGGTATTTTCGAATTTAAATGATTGTATTATTCTACTCTATGAGTCCATATTAAAGCTACCTTGCTTAGCACTTTCATTATATGTCACTATTTTCAAAGTGACCTCCACTTTGTCTTATGCACTTGCTTTAAAAGGAAATGGAGCAGAAATATCTACAATCTTTGAATATCAACGATTTACTGAGTCAAGTTAGAACTCTGAAGAAATAACTTGAGAAAAGCTTGCAGGATTTTCAGATAGTTTTGGGTTTTTTTAATATATTGTTTAAAACATGAGTTTACTAAACTGGAAACATCATGTCTTAAATAAAAGCTGTACAGACATCTTTCCACAAGACTGTATTTAGACTGTTCATTTTTTGATTGACTTCAAATGGTTCAGAAACAAATCATTAATGATATATCTGGATACGAGCACTTGTGTTTCTTCACGGGAATGTAATGCTACTGCCTTAATCTTATAACACCATAAGCACATTCAAACAACTTGCTCTCTTCACTCAGTTGTGCACAAGAGACCTCACGCCCAGTTTTGAAAAGGACAATGGCAAAGGAGAAGCAGCAGCCAGGCTTCCCAGGAATATCTCATTAGTTTTCGTTAAACATTTACGTTTCATAGCATTAGCACAACACTTATTAACGTGGCCTTCTGAAGGTAATACATATTTACAGGCCCCTGTATAAGGCACCTTTATTTAAAAAAATTAACATTTCTTTCTTTTCAGGAAAGTCAGGTTTATGTCTAGAATACAGACACAGTCAACTAAAAAATTAGTAAATACTAAGTTTATGCTTCTATTTCTTGTGCAAAATGGACACAAAGTCTTTACCTCAGAATCTATCACAACAGGACCAATTAAACTGAAGCACACGGGTGAAATCCGGCTCAGCACCTTGCTCAATCCGATCTGTGTGCTGGGACAATGAGCAGTTTTGATGGCATGTGTACTCCTTCCCTCTATGCTCCCCTGGCACATCTGCCATTAGTGTTTAAGCACATGGGGGACAGCAACTGCCTTCTAACAAAAAGAGCTCAGTCTGCAACAACTCTCTCCAAAGGACACACCCCAGTCCTGGCTGTGCTGCTGTTGTGGCCAGCAGCATCTCCCAGCTCTTGTATGGGAAACAACTGTAACTGAGGTCCCAAGAGAAATGCACTGCTTTAAAGCTTTAAAAACATTTAAAAATCTTTATGGCTCCACATGAATCACGCTAATGACTGCTGGTGAGAAGAGATGAATTATTCATGAATGTCACCTCAGGATAATCCCAATTTTTGTTTGAGGTAGGCTTGCATGAAACTATAGGTTACTTGCTCCTCATACTCCCTTATTCAAGAGCAACCCCAGGGTATAAAAAAAAATGAATCCAGCCTCCCTCCACTACTACAACCAACATGATCCTCAGAAAAATAGTCTGAGAAGTTAGGCGGCTATTGGGCAAAGAAGATTATTACTGCACAATAATCAACAATGACAGGTGGTGATCCAAGAGCATAAGAATGGACCTTAACATCCCTCTCTCAAACAAGAACTAAATATACAGTAATTTTAAACACACAATTACAGACAGAGCTTGAAGTAGCAGCTCTGAAATTGTTAGGGGGGATGAAGAAAAACAGATCCTTTTTTTTTAATTAACTTTCTTTTCAAATAGGTCTCACTTGTGTATATTTGCACCTGAAAGGTCATCACAAAGGTGAGATAGTGTGACAGATAAGCTCTAATTTTTCTTTATAAAGACATCAATCAGGATGAAGACTGTCACTTCCCCAGAGACTACAAAAATATCACTTTGTTATCTGGCACACAGCTTCACAGGTCTGTACTTGTGAGTAGGAAATGCAGATGATGTTAAGCATATGATAGAGAGGGATGTGCAAAAAAGAGCAGCCTAGCAGACTTGAGTGGTTTGTTAAACAAAGGGAAAAGAGAGAAAAATTAAAAAAAAAAGAATAAAAACAGTTATTCACATATTTGTAGAAGTACCACTGGAAATACAGCTAGCTATGCATAAATCTAGGATTGGTTAGGCACAATCCAAACAAGAAGTCATCTAAAGTAACAGACTAAAGAAGGCTGAGCAAACCTCTGGCTATCAGCACCTACAAAAGCTGTAGGGGAGACTGAGGTTACCTCTACCAGTCCCCTTGTCCTTTTTGTCAAAGCAGAGACCATGAAGATGGAACAACAAAACCACTAAAATCTGCAATTTAAGAATTCTTTAGGTGAGTCTGCATCCACCCACTGCTACAGATGCCTGAAATGTACAGCTATGAGGAAGCTCAGATCCATTTGGAACAGTCACAGAATGAAAACAGTTGTATTCTCAAGAAGTTTTAGCAGCATGTATCATACCAACCCAGAGAAAGCTCTCTGTATTTCTAGGTCCAAAATTTAGTATGAGAAAAAAGCTGACCCAAGGAGATTCAGGCTCAAATTAATATTCCACCCTAGTTTCAAAATCACATCATTACACTTCCTATCTCTGATTTGTAAAGAACAATGCTCAATAATGACAGCTGGTAACATCTCAACCTATCTGAGAATTGATCTTATGCATAAGATATCTGACAATTCCTACAGTCCTACTGCAGAGGTGGGAAGTTCCAGTTTGAATTTAACTCATCAAAACCATGCAAAACTGGTCTGTTCCTTGGCATAAGCAATACAGCTTACACTAATAAACAATATTCCCCGACTGCTGACCTTAATCCACAGAAAGTAATTTCAGCTGCTGTAAAACAACCACAACCACACACACACACACACAAAAAAAAAAAAAGCAAAAAAACCAGCCCGTTGTTTTAAAGAATTTTTTTGTACACAGAGTTCCCAGACTCCCTATCCTGAGCTTCAAGCAAATGATCCCTTGGTTTTGATCAAAGTCAAGGAGTCCCATTGGCTGGACTAAGAGCTTTAAACCCTGCAATACTGATGTGAGCTTTCATCTAACCACTTGAAAAAAATAGAGCACTCAGCAACTGTACACCACCCTACCATATAGAAATATTAAAAGACATGGTTCATGGATCTGAAAGAATTTCCTGATGAACATGTGCTACCTTCAGTTTTTGCCTGTTGAATAACCTGACACACAAATGCCTTAGAAATGAGCATTGTCAAGGAGATCTGCTTCTTTTGTCAAAAAATCTTGCAGAAACTACAGAGGTAACTTGGAAAGAAGTATTACCTTACAGTGGAAAAAGAAATCTGTTTCAGATCAAAACCCAAGTGTCCTATTTGAAAGCAAAGTCACAAAAGAGGCTTTCTAGAGGATTGATAGTTAAAAGAAAAAAAATCTCATTATATCATGCAAGCAGCAATGGATGCAATCCCAGAGACAGAAAACACAATGACAGCATTGCATTTTTAGGTCCTGAATGACACAGCATACATGGCAACATTTTCAACATGTCCACAACCTCCAGCAAGAATTCCCAAATAGACAGATTCAAATACATTTTCTAAGGGGATTTTTTTACTTCTCAAGTACCTAAATTAAGTAACAACTGAAAATATTTCTGGAGTATCTGACTCTGAAATAGACTGCCAGCTCTGAGCACACCGAGGATCAAGTAAAAATCTTTACATCACTTCAACCTTCTCATCCTAGTGAATATTCTATCAGAAATCCTAAAAGCACCAGAGATCTTGGTTCAGTAGTAACAGTGCTCTCAGTGTATGTACCAGCAGTGTGCAAATTTATTTTAAATACATAAGCTTTGTGGGATCTCCCTATGAATAGTTATACACAAGTAAACAAGCTTTCAGATCCAGCAATCAAGCACTGGTAGACAACAGCAGACTAAATTATAGGACTATTCTTTATGGCCTGTCCTCAGAGATCAACTATTGCCATGGGCAATAATAACAAATCTTAATTACTTCAACAGCCAGTAACTGGTGTGGCACCAAATGACATTGCTCACTGGTATCAAGAACATGAAACATGGGAGCCATCACAATTTTCCAGGGATCCTGACTGTCAGAGCAGAGGTTTATTCCGTATTTCAGAATGTCTTGTTATGAAAATTCAGCTACAGCTAGGCAGGAATAATTTTTGAAGGCTTCATTTGGACTGAGTGGGAACCAGAGAATCACTATAATTTCGTGCAACTAAACAAAAGTATATAAATGGAGCTGGATTCTCAGCCAGTCCAGTCGGCTGTGGATCTGCAAGCTATTTATGTTAAACAGTGTCATCATGTGTGAATCTTCTTGACCTGAATCATCAGAAAAGGTCTGATACATGCAGCATTATTTCAGAACAAAAATACTGGACATATGACACAAAACTCAATTGACAGTCACAATCCAGGTAATACTGTAATGTAGAATAAAACTCACTACAAAATTCTGCTTCAGCTGTGCTGATACAATTGACCTGGCCAACCCATGAAACCACTATTCCTGATGTAGGGCACTGAACCATTCAAGACTTACAAGGTACCAGAATCAATTGTGTTTGATATTGCCTGTTGAACTTTGTTGACTCATTTAATTAATTTAGCCAGATATAAAAGTCAGTTATTTATAAACTTATTTTATAGCTGTTTATACAGTGCATCAGGTACCTTCAAACAAGTGGCTTATGGTAAATTGGGATAGCCATACAAAGCAGACACAACTTACAAGCCTCAGATAGGTGTACATTCACTTCTAGTACACAATACATCTGCTGAGAGCATCCAACCTTAACATTAAATAATGACCTTTACAGATTTCAATTACAGTTCCCTTTTAAATAAAAGTTTAAAAGATACATACACTTTTGTTTCGTAGTCCTTCCAAGCTTTATCAAAGGGTTTTTTCAGGTCCTGTCAAGAGAAAAAACACAGTCAGCTATTTACATGAAAAATATTGTGGCTCTAACATCAAAGACACACCTTGGCCACTTGCAGTGTCTGCTAGAATAAGGGACTTGACTCTTTCTTGAATAGCTCATCTAAGGGTTGTGCAAAAGCAATCTTGCAAAGAGCATTAACACATTCATATTTTTAAGAGCATCTCTAGGATGCCTTTTAATATGGTTTTTCCAGTTCATTTTACTCCTTAAAAGGTATAACATGTTATCCCAGGAGCATAATATGTGATTAATCAAAGCAGCTATTTTCTCACAATTTTATCTCTGGCTCTACTGGAAAGAAGTGCCTATCCTGAGGGTGAGGTATAGTCTTGGCTAAAGACTTGATTATCTCACTCAGGTTTAAGAAATCAATTTCCCACTGACTTAATGGGAACAGTACAGGCCATACAGCTCAATGTAACTAATTCCATGAGAATTTTAAATTACTTATGTTCCAAATTCCTTTATTTTCTTCCCTTTGGAGAAGGTAATTTGGATAAAATTATCTTAACAAGTTGTAAAGTTATTTCACTGATGTCTAAAAATGCAATAGCTGAAATTCTGCTGAAGTTCAAGAGATCAGACAACTACAAAAAATACTGTTAACTGTCAGACACTAGAAAATCTTGGCAACTATAGATTAGGAACTAATTTTTACATGTAAGTTATTTTGACAATTATTAAATTAACTAATGCAGCAACACTGCATTATAATAGATGTATTTATTCTGACATAGAAAAAGAGAAGAGCAAGAGCAGTGAAATGTGGTAAGCAAACAATATGAAGATAATAAGCATATCTCACTAAATAATCTATTTATCCTCCAGTAATTTACAGAAAACATTTTTAGTCTATGTGCATATTTTACTTCTTCCTTCGATGTCCTAGAACAATAGCTGCCAGTTGCTTCCTGTTTGCTCACTAGTAAACAAAGTTTGCCAAATAAGTTTGCTGGCTATAGGCTCTGAAATTTATTGTAAACATATCATCATTTGAGTCCTAAATTGTTGTTATTTCAAACAGGAAATATCCTCAGGGCACAAAGAAATTTCAGCTTCATTAAGAAAAATCCTATGCTTATACAGTCTAACATGTCTTTCCTATAATCCATATAATTCTAGGTAAATTTAGAATGCTAAAGAAACATAGTAATAATAATTATCCTTTTAAATAGTACTACCCATTTTTTAAAAAGTACTATCTATTCCTCAACTAAGGAAATAACTAAATCTTACACCTCTTTCTCTGCTTATCTTCTGCATCTCAGGTCTGCTTTTAAAGCTTCTCACATCTTGCTGTGTACAGTTTATATGTGGTAGGCAAAACCACAAACAGAAGGGATGACTCAATTCACACACACACACATCAAAACACTCCCAAATCCCCAAAGTCCTGTTTATTAACCTAAGAGGTTGCTTTAGTATCCCATGCCGGCCATCACTTAAGATTGATACACTAGCTAAATGTATCTATTGCAGCAACAATAATCTTATCTATGAACAGGAAGATAAGCATACCCCTTTTACTCCTTTCAGATCTCCCTTCAGCAAACTGTCCAATGGAAAAGTGATTATGTTGTTCATATTCTGAATCTGCAAAAAGAAAGTTACACCAAATCACTTAATGTATTTAGACACAGCACATGAACTGTCGTAATACACACATTTCAGGAAGTTTCACAAGGAAATCTTACATATTATTTTTCTATCCCTGCCTTTCGAAGATGTTTATCAGTGCAGCCAGTAACCAAAGATGGAAGCAACTGAGTAAATTAAACTTACTCTGGAAACACTATAACCCAAGCCAGCAGGAAACCTCCAGAATTGCTGCTGATTATAAATATCTCATCCAACAGTAACTGCAAAATAAGATCACTAATTTGTACATTGCCTGATTTCACTGTTTAAATTATATGAAAGCAATAATACAGTTTTTCAGCACTGATAATTTTAAGTTCATGAGCATATTTTCAATTAACCTTGTTTATTTTCCAGTCTCTTCAAACCTATTCCATATAACATATCTGCTAGTGTCCTGATACATGCCATCTAACTCTGACAGAAGTCATAAAGACAAAGAATGCTGGCCTGTAAAAAAGTCACTATTCCAATATTTTCCAAGTGTTTTCAAAAAGTAATACATCTGCCTTAATTATCTCATACCAACTTTGAAATAAGGATTTCATGAGGCCTTTAAGATGTAAGTTTAGTATGATTCAAGAGAAAACAAGTTCAAATTAAGAAAACAGTAAAATAATCATGGTTTTAAGTAAGTATCTGTGTGATAATATTTTGATA
The DNA here is from genome assembly GCA_013400695.1 of Neodrepanis coruscans. Classification (NCBI taxonomy): domain Eukaryota; kingdom Metazoa; phylum Chordata; class Aves; order Passeriformes; family Philepittidae; genus Neodrepanis; species Neodrepanis coruscans. The sequence goes on from VYZS01064501.1 coordinate 26,724, forward strand.
AGCAAAAAGAATGAAGAAAGACTGTAGGAATAAGACAGCCAGGAAAATAAATACTGCATGTGCACTCCATTATGATTCAGTGAAAACACTCAAGGTATGGACCATAATGTCTAGGCAGAGTTTAAACTGTAACAATTCAAATGGATTGCTCTGAAGAACAAAACCCAGAGTACTTTAGAGCATCACGATGGGAAAAATAATCAGAATAACTTTTGCAGTACGTCTGTGAAGGTCGCCCTTGGATGAGTTTCCAAGGTATTGTAAGCTGTTCTTTTAAAACGTGGCTTTTTACAAGAAATACTAAAAGCCATTTATGAAGATGGATTTCAAATGTTTAAATTACAGGAAAAACTTTGCACCATGTAGCAACAAATGCTTCTATTTCTTCAGGAATAATGTCAAGGATATCAAAGTGCCTTTTAATGTAAAATGTCCAGAGAAGAAAGGATAGTAACACAAACTTCAAGAAAAAGGTATTTCCAATTATGATGCTTCAGTCTCCCCAGAATTGAAAACTACAGAATATTATCCTCTGTAGTTATTTGATGGCCTCACTAGAACAGATCAGGGGGTCCTATCCTCAGCTGTACTCAACAGCTGCTATTAAAACAAACAAGCAAAGGTGCTATGCCCCTATCCTTCCTCCTCAAAGAAACCACCTTACTGCATTTTCTTGAAATTTCAGCCAGGAATCAAAGAGAAAGTGAACCTTCATCAATTTTAAAGGTTACACAGATTGTCTCTGCACAGGAAGGCTAAAGAAATATAGAGTATCTGGTCTTTTGAACTCCAAACACAAATCACATTTCCCTTCCTCCACCCTACTTTTTTCCAACAAGCTGCAGGACTCAGCCACAGCCCTTTAGAATCAACAAGTTAAATTTCAACTCTGTGTTTTTTCTTTTAAAATATTTCCTATAAAAATTGAATGAGCAACATCTACACATGCTTAGCTGGCAGTGCTGGAAACCATCCACCTCCTAAATTCTCAGCAGTCATATCAACATAACCATTCTCAGAGGTAATAAAATTGCATGTTGCAGAGACAGGAGATAAGTGAAAAGGTTTAAACTACAGAAAATCTAAGTAAAACAAAACCAAAAACTTCTAGAAGAAATTGCATATCCAGAATGGTTATCCAGGTGGAGGACCAGAAGAAATCCCTTTAAAAATATCATCCCATGCCAAGTTTCCTGCTTCATTACTCTATTTTATGGTTATGATGCAGTCAAATGTCTAACCTAAGGATCAATACTTTCATAGCCTCCATTTAATTATTCTTCAAATACAGTAAACAGACATAAAGGAAGAACGAATTATTCCTCAACAGCAGACTAAACATAACTGGTTTTTTTGGGAAGTCAGAAAAAAAATATCAGACCCTGAAGTATTAATCCCAGACATAGTCATGTAAACATCAATCAGCCTCCAAAACAATTATGAATGTTTCCTAGAATTTCAAGCCATGAAGCCTGGAGTCCAAAGCAACTTAAAAAAAAAAAAAAGGAATAGAAATAGGAGAAAAAAATCATTTTAAAAAGTTGTTGTGGGTTAGAAAATAAAACCGTTTCCCCCCGCTTCCCCGCTGGGCACGGGCGCGCGGGGACCGCGCCGGGAATGGGGCCACCACGGGGCTGTGCCGGGGCTGGGGC
>VYZS01064507.1:0-11142 GCA_013400695.1 Neodrepanis coruscans
CTTGATCTGTTGAGACTGGAGAAAAGAGACTGTAGGGAGACATTATCAAATCCCACAGTTCTCTTCCTTATGAGGGGAAGAGAAGGAACAGGCACAGGTCTCTTGGTGACTAGTGACAGGACCTGAGGGAATGGCCTGAAGCTGTGCTAGGGGAGTTTTAGATTGGATATTAGAAAAAGGTTCTTCACCTAGAGAGCGGTTTGATATTAGTGAAGGGTCCCCAGAAGTGGTCACAGCTCTAAGCCTGACAAAATTCAGAAAGCCTTTGGATAGTATGCTCAGGCATATGCTGTGACTCCTGGGGATGGTCCTGAGCAGGGTAAGGGTTGGACTCAATGGTGATTTAGGTCTCTTCCATCTCAGCATATTCTGTAATTCTGTGAGTTGTTGCAACTCTTCATAGATGATTGATCAGTGCGACTAATAAGTATTAGTAAAAATCAGAGAGCAACTCAGATTTGATATTCTTTAATGTTAATCAGTAGCAAGGACATCTAATAAAACTAGAGTCATTGGAGTGGAGGGATTGACTACCTTATCCAACCCTAAGGAGACTGAAGTAAAGCAAAACCAAAAAACAGAGGAATCTTCACATAATACCTAGAAAAGCTGTAGAATTCCATGTTACAGAATGTTGTGGATAGTCAAAGTATAAATGGACTCCATGGATGGCAGAGAAGTTCATAGAAAAGACATCTATTTTGTAACTATAAATACATAAATACTAATCTGATTTAGAAACTCCCTAATCTACAGATGATTGAAGGTTGAATTAGATCAAGCGAAGTAAGGTTTGCCTTTTTCTAGTACTGTTCTGTGTATATCTAGTTTTGATCACTCCAGGAGTGCATAGATGAGCACGACGAACCTTTGATCCATCATGAAAAATCTGCTAACAAATAATTCGTGAACAGAGTGGTGTAATATATTGGATTATGTTGCTATCCAATAATATGTAAAAAACCTGATTAGATTAGCAAGAAGGAATCTTGGAAACTGCTGATGTTTTTGCTTCCTCAATCCACAGGTAGATAAAGCACTAGCTTTTTTTTTGTTTCAAAAACTAATTACAAAGTATCTGACATTAAAAAAAAAAATTAGTCTGCTCTTCTGCTCCCATATACCAATGTCACTTTAATGTCAATGTACAGTATATGTTTTTATTCAGTGTGGACATCCAATATTACTTTTGCCATTTCATTCCTTAGTAAAAACAAGAATGTTAATCCTGAATAAAGAAGACCTATACATGGTTACACTGTTGGTAAATAATGTATTGTTTCAGGAATGTTTTTACTCACATTTTTTCATTACTTAAATTTTACCTTTCATCTCATTAATTATTCCATTTGTAAATTACATCTAGAGAAGAAAATTATTAATCTTAATCAGTAATAATTCAACTAGATTGAGGACTGTAATATTTTTAAATTATCAAAAAAATTTTGGGATTTTTTCAACAAGTTTTTACTTTCCTATTCCTTTTGCTAGCACTTCCGTTCACAACAGTTGCAAGATAAGCAAAACTTTTATAAGAAACCACTCTGTCTAACTGTGATAATCCTAAATTTATGTTTCTGCCTTCAAATGCACAGAATTTGCATCCTGAATTCTTCAGAGATATCTGTAACTTGTATCCCAGTAAATATGATTTCTGTTGTTACCAGTGGGATGGCCCAGCTATGCGCTGACCCCTCAGTGAGGGGGTTTAGCCTTGCCATGGCCTGAGCTGAGTGCTGCTGGTTTAATCCCTACTCTGGGACCCGTGACTGCTGCCTCCTCTACTCCAGCTTCAGCTCTGGTGGTGGTCACTCTCCTGCAATCACTGCCTGAAAAACTATCCCGTTCTGCTTGCCTCATTCTGAGGATGATGGAGGCATGAGGATGACTCAGAGAGAAGGGTCCTGTCCTGGGAGAGGGATTTTTTTGTGCAATAGTTCCTTCAGTCTTGTTACTGAAGTTTTCCTGTGTTACCCATGATGTTCCTTCCTCTGCAGTGTGTGTCATAGAATTCACTTTCTAAATTAGTCAGCACTTGATATGTCTAGCTCAGTGATTTTTCTGTTGAAATAATGGAAATAGAAAAGAAAATTCCAATGTATTCAATATCAAAGTAGAAAACCTTGGCTTTGACAGAAGTAATTATGCCACTTTGTGTTTGGTTCATAGAAAAAACTTCAAAGAATGATGAACAGCCAAATAAGTGACCTTATGACAATCTGCTTAATTAGAATAAATTAGGAGAAAATATTATTTTAGCAGAAGAAAATCGCTAGAGTTGTCTCTAACAAGACACTTAATTATATACATCAAGGGGAATTTCTTAAGGGACATCTCTTTTCTTCATCTATGTAACTCATCTAACATAGTTCCATCTTTGTAAATGTGATTGGGGAGATATATCAAACTGGGTAAGTTAGGTCTAATTTCATCACCCATATAAACTTTGTAAAATTTCCAACCAATCAAGAAAGATTAAATCCCAAAGCTGATTTTGACTTTAATGAAAATTACATTTTATACTTGCAATAAGTGACTAAATTCAGCTATAATATCTTAATGACATACTAGAATGAAAAATTGCCATCATTCACAATTCAACCAGATGTTTAGAATTACAAGCAAAAATACAGATTAGAAAACCAAACCAAAACATAACCAACAAATACAAACTAATCTTATTTTTTCTTAGAATTTTTTTCTTTAAATCATATGATTAAAATTTTAGATTTAAGAGAGAAAGTGCACTAGAAACTGGGTCTGATACATACACACTCTGTTAAAAAGGAACAGGACAATACGTATTACAGGACAATAACAGAAGAACTGAAGTCTAATCTGTCCTTAGGACCTACCTAAACACACAGAACCAGGCACACTGTCAAATGTACACGTACTTACATACACAGGAATATACAGAATATGTATAAGCTTTCATATTACACCAAAAATTAGAAAAGATAAATCCTTACATATACCTAATTGCAACTGTATTTGTACATATTCTAATCTTTTTTTTCCCTTAACCCTATTATTATCTGAGACAAAAAGTTGCAAGCAGAAGCTGTCAAGAAAGAGGTGATCACCATAAATACTTCAGTCCTGAGGAGACTAAATGTTGATGAAAAATGCTTGAAGACTGAAAGGATAATGTTCATGATTTTATTATAATTCAGTTTATTTAGGAGTATAGGATCACAATGCTGATTCATATTTTTAATCTGAACAATTGAGAAAAGGACTGGAAAACTGCTTTCGTAGTGAGGTCAGTATTTCCATAATCTCATGTTTAAATCAGTTTTATAAAACTGGTTCATTCTTTGTCCAGTGTAGAGAATGTACTGAAGACTATGCTGCTGATTCAGATTTAAAATACCAAGACTAAAAATTCACTATTATAAGACAAAAAAGTTAGAATTTTTTTTTTTTCTTGAAGGATTATCTCTTTGAAGCTATTTTTCACTACTGAAACCCTTTTCTTGTCCTGAAACTAAGTCAGGAGCTAGGACTAGAATTTTCTATGGAAAAGCTCACAAAATGAAGCTAAAAACTATATTAGAAAAAATTTGATTTCATTCTGTATATTGTCTTTTTTTTTTAAATTATTAATTGTATCAAATTCAGATCTTGTTAATCCTCGTGGTTAGAAGTATTTGGATGTCCTCTCAGCTTGGTGACATAATTCTAAATTTTCATTCTTTTTAATTTGTTTCACATTTAAGTTGCACCCTGATGAGTACATTCCATCTGTTTACCATACAACTGACAAATAGCTTGCAAATTAATGATCACAAGCTGTGAGGAACCTGTTTCTCTTGAGTTCAAAACCCATCTGAACTCAATGTTCAAGTTCCTGACACTTTGAAGGTCTGAAATGTTATTAGAGAGCTACATAATGAGGCACATTTTGAAGTGGTTTTAGTGGAAAACTGTGTAATAATATGTTCTTGTAAGAAGACTGTAATTTTTTGTTATGTTACCATTGACTTTTCTCCCCTCATAAAACTGTATATAACTTTAAACTGTTATATCTTTTATTTTCATGATATCAATAAAGTTGCTAAATAAAGCTATAGGCTCTAAGTAAGCTAAAGTCCCTCTAGCTAGTGGATTGATCACTGACAAACTGATGGAATGCATCATTATTATTAGAAAAAATGAAGTCAAGAGATACATTTCTTGTTTTCAAGCTGCCAGTATAAATAATCAATTATGACTTATTTAATAGATGCTAAAATTCTTCAGAAAGCAGATTAAAACAAGGGGACTTTTATCATATTGTTGATTAGGCTGTAGTGGGGCACATTGGAACTGGTGTCCAATACGACACAACATATTTATAAAGAAGAAGCACTATTTTGAAGCAACTAAACATTGTACAAGGAACAGTAGAGTGTCTTGAATGTCTTGAAAGGGTTATGATTAGATGCCTGAATCCTGATTTTGGTCAACACTGCTAATTGCAGGAAGCTGTTTCAACGATTATGGATAGAGATATAAATTAAAACAGTGCCACAATTGCAGTGATGGGAACCATAATAACATTAATATTGTTGAATAAAGAGAAACAAATCTCTTAAGTATATCTACAAACTGTTATCTATTTGGCATGCTAGCATAGTCTTGGAGTTCACAGAGTTGCTTCCTTTTGAGTGAAACTACACTGAAAGATGCATTTTAGGAGTAGACATAGATACTTAAACTGCTAAAAGATTTTTCTAGCCATGGTAATAGAAAAGACTAACCAAAGCAAATTCTCCTTATAATGAAAATATTAAGGTTGCAGGGTGTCGTGGTTTTACCTCTAAAATAGCAATTCTGACAAGAGATGTCCGAGAGAAGTCACACACACACCCAAAAAGAAAGAAAACACACAAATATCACAGTTTATTTCACACACAGAGAAAACCCGACAATAAAGTGCAAAAAAAAAAAACAAACCAACAGACAAATTAAGCTTTCCCAGGGCCCGTGTTGGGGTGAGAACGCTCCAGAGTAGTGCTGGTCTCTTTTGTGGGCTCCCGAAGAGACGCTGGGATAATTAGAGAAGGCCCACGACCGATCTGAGGACCTACAGCAGCACGAGCCTCCGCTCGGCTTTTTCTGAAGAAAAACACTCGATAAGTTAGAAACCGCGAGCCCCCCCTCCCCCTCCCTTCAGCCCCTGGGAAGGGATTTCAGTGCTGATGGAAGAGATGTGGTCTTTAAACCTGGGCAATAGCCGCAGACAATCNAGCGGGCAGGCCCCGAGACGGTGACACCGCAGTCGGTGGCGGCCGCTCTCTGGCGGACCATCTCTGAGGGACACACGCGCCGAGCGCCGCCGCCGTCGCTTGGCCGGCGCTACCCGCACTCATCAGGGCGGACGGGCGCACGGGCCAAGCGGCCGCTGCCAGTGGGTAACGAGGGAGGAAGGAGGAGCACGAGCAGCGGCCACAACGGCCACCAGCGCAGGGGATCGTGGGAGCAGCTCCCTATCCCCTGGAAGGCACCGCGCACCGCTGCCGTGGTCGCGCCCGCAGCCCCGGGGCACACCCCCGGTCCTGGCACACCCGCGGCCCCTGGGCGCACTCCTGGCTCGTGCGGCCGCCAGGAGATTCCCCACCCCGCCCCCGGCCCGTCGAGTCCCACACGGCAGGGAAAAAGACCTATTTTACTTTCACTTTCACCCCACGACACAGGGATGCAACCAAGGTGTGAACTATATGTGATCTGAGTTTCTCCACTGTCCAATGACTTTATTGACTACATTTTTATTGACCATAATGTGACCTTAAATAATTTGCCTCCATATATTCAGGTATGTACCTGAATTCAGATATCCATCTCGAACTGAATCCAACAACAGGAAAAAAAAAATCATATGTGTAAAATAAGCAAAAAATCCATAATATCATCTAGTCATTTTGAATAATTACTCTACTTTCAAATATTTCCATCTGAACAGCCTCAGGGTTTTAAAGTGATCACTTAGCCCCAAACTGCTATGATCATTTTCCTCACATGCACTTGGGAATCCTTTTAGAGTCCTCTCTCTCTTCTATTGGAACCATTATCCAGGAGATCTGTGTACCTATAAAACAGAGAAATGTTCTTGAGCCTATGAAAGAAAATGTTAGATTAGGAAAATTTTACACTAGTATACAAGTACTCTAGAAAATAATACAATTAAAAAATATAGTAATTTCCAGTCACATCACAGTATTGGAACCAAAAGCAATTTAATCTATTGCACTTCTCAGAGTTTTATTTTAAAATACAGAAGAACACATAAATCTTAATGAATCGTCACTGCAAATTTCAATCACTTCTCCAGTTCTGTGGATTTTTTTGTCCTGATAAAAGCAACTCTTTTAACACAACTATCCCATTAATGCAATATTATCATTAAACCATTCTGCTATTTTTTTTTTTTTTGAGCCTTCAGTTCGGAAATATGAAGCCTTGTCTTAGAACTTCATAAATTTCCATATAGAGCAAGTTAACTTTATACTTTACCTCCGCAAATCCTGCAATACTTTGCTGGTTAATTGTGAAGTTCTTTTACGTAGTCTCATTTCTCTGTGTCTTTCTTGTAAGACTTCAATAAATCTTACAAGACCAAAATCTCCTTAGCAATGGTTTTTGACTGTCCATGAGTTGAGGAATCCTCTACTCACAAAATCTTGGTAGACAAAGGTGGAAGGTTTTTTCAAGTACAGTAGTCTGTCTCATTCACCTTATCATTCCCTGAATTTCACATGAATAAGCTAAGTGGATAAAGATAAGTCTAAATGAAGATGAACTGTTAGAATTTAATTTTCTTCATTCTGAAAAAAATGCATGAGACTGTGAGATGGTGATTGCAGGTACATCCTACTGATCTCAAAGTACAGCGGAAAATGGAGGGACCTTATGATGTAATAGAAGACAGGTGGCTTTATTATGAAAGATTCTGATATAGACAAACCGAATATGAAAGTTATGAAAAATTCTGCTTTGTTTAATTTCAAAAGGACTTGTCTTCACATAGGAAACTGTTGTGGTTTTACCACTAGGAGGCGTGGTACTGACAAGACAGATCCAATAGAAGCAACACATGACAAAAAACCCACTAATAACAAGGTTTATTTTACGCACACAGAAAATAAAGTGCAAAGACAGACAAATTAAGCTCTTTCTGGGTCCAGTGGCTGATACGGGAAAATGATAGGGTAGCGCTAGGTCTTTGCCGGAGACTCCTGAAAAGACACCGGGACAATTAAAAGACCGCGACCGCCCACCCTCCTTTTCCCCGGGAAGGAATACCACTGCTGATGGAAAGATGTGGTCCTCAGCCCGTGCTGCTGTCGCTGGAGTCGTCAATCCGCCTGTGCCGCTGCAAAACTCGGCGCTGAGGCAAGCAGAGATGTTCTCCCAACCAGCTCCCATGCAGAAAGAGAAAAAAGGCCACCTCGCTCGCTCTTTTATAGGGGACCACTCTCGCCCTGGTGCGGGCGTCTCCTGGGCGTGAGTCATCTCCCAGATTGGACGGTCAGCGCCCGGGAACCGCCCCTAGTGAGAGGTTCCGCTACAAGTTAAATGGCGGCTCAACACCACATGGCCGACCCTGGACTCCCCCTGGTGTCTCGTGGGGTCCCAGTACCGCCACCAGGCCACCCCAACTTGGGCCAGTCCTGGCCCCTCGCTGCGGCGGCCCCTTGTCTGTGAGAGGGCCACTGTGACCCCCCTTCTATTCCATGTGCACGGCAGACCCCACCACGCATGCACAGCGCCGAGCCGCTGCCTGGGCCAGGGCCTGCCGGCGCCGATGCTGCCACCGGAGATGGGACATGGCACCCCCGCCTGCCACACCAGGAAAGCCGCCAGGCCATGCTGTGTCCACCGGCTGCTGGCGGCACCACGCCTGGGGCAGACACGCAGGGGAACCAGCCCGGGAACGAGGAAAGCAGCAGTCGCACGGAGACACGGCCGCAGTGGGGACCATCCTGGGCCATGCAGGGGCCATGGCTGTGGCAGGGACTGACCCTGTTCCCTCAGGGGACCGGCCCCGTCCTGGAAGGGGACTGGCTGCAACGGGATGGGATGGTCCCGTCCCCTCCTGTGCTCGCCGACATTGCCATGGCAATCCACCTCAAACACAAAGGAAAAACAGTTTAACACAGCCCCAATCCCCCCCTGCCTCCCAAAAATCTTCAAAAAACCTCCAAAAAAGCCCAAAAAGAGCCCTTTCACTGTTCCTAAAAGGGAGGGGAAAGACAATGCGGGGAGGAAGGGAAAAAATGTGTTTAGCTCCCAGAACCTTTGTTTTCAACCCACAACAGAAACATTCCTTATTTAATATTTCTTCTCTGTCCCAGAGGAACATAAAATTATGTCATGATAACTGTAACTTCACAACTTTTTCTGCTCTATCAAATCACCTTACATATATGCTATAAATGTAACTGAAACATTAAAACATTCAATCATTTAAAAAAAAAAAAGAGAGAGAGATATTATTTAATTAAATCCTCATAGGCAAACTCAAGAAGTATGGGTTAGATTATTGGGCAGTGGGAAATGATTGAGAAATGGCTGAGTAGAAGATCACTGAGGCTATGATCAGAAGTACAGAGTGATTGGAAACATGTCACCAGGACTGTCTTCCAGGGTTCTACACTGGGCTGTTGAACTTGTTCTTTAGTGACTTGGATGAGGGTTTAGAGTGCCTTATCAGCAAATTTGCTGATGATAAAAAACTTAGAGGAGTGGCCAGTACTCCTGAGTGTTTTGTGGCCCTTCAGAGGGGCCTCAATAAGTTGATGAGAAGGGAAGAGAAGAACCTTCTGAAATTCAACAAGAATCATACACCAGGGGAGGAACAACACTGGACACTGGTTAAGACTGAGAGATGACCTACTGGAAAGCAGCTCTGCACAGAAAGACCTGGGGGTCCTAGTGGACAAGTCCATGAGTCAGCAATGTGTCCTTGTGGCCAAGAAGGGCAATGGAATCCTGGGATGCCTTAGAAAGAACATTGCCAGTAGGCTAAAGTAGGTGATCCTGCTCCTCACTCAGCCCTGGTGAGGCCACATTTGAAGTACTGCATGCAGTTTTGCATTCCACATTAAAAGAGAGACATATTGCTCCTGGATTAGGTCATCGGAGTGCTACTAAATTGATCAAGGGTTTGGGGAATCTCTCTAACAAGAGAAGGCTGAGGTAGCTGGGCCTGTTCAGCCTCAAGAAGAAAGCGGACCTCGTCAATGGCTATAAATATTTAAAGAGAAGGTGTTAGGAAGATGGAACCAGACTCTTCTCAGTGGTGCCAACCAATAGAACAAGAGGCAATTGGCAGAAATTGATGCACAGGAAGTTCCACCTGGACAACGATGAAGAACTTTTCTTTGCTGTGCGAGTGACTGAGCACCAGAACAGATTGGACAGAGACGACTGAGTACATGCAAGTTCCACACATGAAAATTTTCATATCATGGTAAGACCACCTTCTACAACAGGAATAATCAATAATTTAGTTGTTTATTTGAACTACTGATTAATAAAATTTTCTGTTTTGAAGTTTATTTTCTCATAAGAATTGAGTCATATCCTGTTTTCTTTCATTCTGGAATTTAAAAATAGCATTTTAAATTGATGTCATCATATTATCTGAACATTTAAAAAATATTAGAGTTAGTACAATTTTCAAAAGTAATATTTTTTTAAGTTTCTTATGATTTGTATTCCTCTAGAATATATATTTCTTTCAAAGCCCAATTTATTTTTTATACCTGTAGTATATACTCTTTTGAACTTCCGTGTGATATTTCAAATGCCATAATAAATAAAAAAAAATTGTTAATAAGAGATTGCAACACAATATTCTGTAAGGGGATTCCTATAAAAAGGCTGTATAATCTTAATTGATAATTATTCTGCTGCCATTTAATTTAATTTAATTTCATTGTCTTAATTTGCCTCTTCCAGTTTTCAACAGTTTCATAGAAGTCACCTAAAAATATTGAAAATAGAATAATAATTGACTTATATAAGAATATTAGCCCAGGACTCAATACTGATTTGAAGAATTAGTGTTCTAATATAGTTTGATTTGGTTTTAATGTTTTCTCTTTTTCAGTTTCATGAAGTGCATGTCTAGTAGCCCATTGATATTTATCAGTGTTACAAATGTGGTGATAATTTAAACGCCCCTACCTTCTGCCCCTACTGCAAGGAAATATGAAGAGATACTTCTGTTGAAATGGTCACAAACAGGATTAATCACAGAATAGCTTGGGTTGGAAGGGACCTTAAAAATTGACTAGCTCCACTTTCCCTGTCATAGACAGGGACACCTCTCAGTGGATCATGCTGCTTAAGGTCCCATCCAACCTGGCCTTGAACACCTCCAGGGATAGGGCATCCACAGCTTCTCTAGGAAAACTCTTCTAGTGCCTCACCACCCTCGCAGCAAGGAATTTCTTCCTCATATCTTATCAAAATCTATGCTCTTTCAGTTTGAAGATGTTATTCCTTGTCCTGTCACTACATGCTCTTGTAAAAAGTCCCTCTCCAACTTTTTTGTAGGCCCCTTTCAGTTATGGAAGGCTGCTAAACGGTCACTCCAGAGCCTACTCTTCATGCTGAACATTCACAACTCTCTCAGCCTGTCTTCATAGGAGAGGTGCACCAGCACTTTGCTCATATTTGTGTCTCTCTTCTGGACTCACTCCAACAGGTCTTATTCCTTCTTATGTTGGGAGGCTCATAAGAATGGAGTAGAGGGACAGAATCACTTCCCTTGACCTGCCGGCCACACTTCTCTTGATGTCGCCCAGGACACGATTGACTTTCTTGGCTGCAAGTGAATATTGCTGGTTGAGCTTTTCATTCACCAACACCGCCAAGTCCTTTTCCTCAGGGTTTCTCTCAATCCTTTCTCTGCTCTGTATCTATTTTTGTTGCCTTGTTTAACTTCATGAGATATGCATTGGAGGCTGACCTCTTAAGCCTGTCAAGGGCCCTCTGGATGGCATCCCTTTCCTCCAGCATGTCAACTGCACCACACAACCTGAGGTCAACTTGAAAACATGCTGATGATGCAATTGATCCCACTGCACATGNTTATTCCTTCTTATGTTGGGAGGCTCATAAGAATGGAGTAGAGGGACAGAATCACTT
>VYZS01064517.1:0-36565 GCA_013400695.1 Neodrepanis coruscans
TGCAGTCATGCTGGGGACCGGCCTTGGCCCCGCCCATCATGGCCTGGAGGCAGGGCAGCCCCGCCCCCCTCTGGGACCCAGGAGGCCCCACCCCCCGCTCGCCAGTGGGGGGAAAAAGGGAAAAAAGACCAGTTTTAGCTTCACCCCACAACAAGCAGCATAAAGTTGGCTCCAGAAGGATCATTTTTTCAGTGTAACAGTAGAATACATCAAGTGGACAAAGCAGAATGAAGTGAAATAACCCTAGCTCTGCAGGACTAGACTTACAAAGGTCCCTTAAGGCATCTGATGACACTTCCATAAGTGTCTTCTAACTCCTTTTAAAATGAAAATCACACAACTAGAAGATCTTTAAACCTCCTTTGATATTCATCTGCTTTTGCATCACTGTCTAACCACCTTCAAAAACCTGGCCCTTAGAAATTTTGTTCCTACAAAGGGAAACTTTCTGTAGCCATTTTTGTATCATTTTTTGTAAAAAGTTCTGAGACATCATTTAAGAAATTTACGTAGGCCAGAGAATGTCTGAAACCAGTTTGTTCCTCCCTGCAGTGAAAAGGAGCAAGTTATCATTTCCTGTGCCTCTGAGTGCAGTATTTCCTTAAACAGTGTACAAAAGAAGAAACACCAAGTTGTACACCAAGAAGAAACAGATGCTGCAGGCATGAGAGACCTTGCTTCCTGACAGCTCGACCACCAGCTCCTCTCATCCCTCTTGGAAAGCTGACAAGAAACAAAGACCATCAAGACCAGTAGCCATTCACTTGTCAGTGTTTCTAAACATGGAGTTGAGACCCCAGCACCAGTTGACTTCACAGCAATTCCTTTCCTACAGCAAATTTTGGAGTAGTATATGAAATTTCCAATATAGTCAGTTTTTAACATTACCTCTTCCTGTCCTACTCTACTTCAACAGGATCCAAGGAGCTGAAGTAAATCACATATTTCATTGCACGCAGAGCAACTACAAGAACTTGGTAGAGACAGTTCTGATACAGAAAATCAAATACAGAAAAACAATCATTAAATTTCACTGCTGTTTTTCCTTTGCCTTTCACTTTCTTCCTAGGAATGAGGCTCTGTACTTTCATATTTTCTATTCTTTTTCCCATAGTTCCAGAAATTTCTTTCCCGCATGCCTCCACATGGTTTTTCTCCTCCAAAACAGCCCAGTCACACAGGCTATGTCCCTCATCAGATGCAACATACAATGTCTGACTTTGGAGTGCTAGAGAAAAGACCATAGGAGGTTTCTGGAAGACACATAGCTGCTTGACAACTCCGAGAAGCTGGTAGTGTTCACTCAAAAGCATCAAAGCACCCTGGTTCTTACTACTATTATTTTCAAAACCTTCATTACTTTTGTAAATCTCACTAGATGCTTGTCTTGCACAAGACACGTAAATACTTTTTCCAAGTATAGCCCAAATATCCTTATACAAAATAAAAATATCCACTGCAGACCAAGTCTCTGCAGGTTTAGTGACAAATATTATTATCACAATTAATAATGTCCTTAAATATAAATAAAATAAATATAAATGAAACATTTCACAAAACAATTTTAAAGGAAATACACCTTTTTATGTTGGATGTAGTTTTTTCCTAGCAGAGGGAAAGAATTATGATGTCTAAAAGGAGAGTTATAAGTTTTACTACTGGGCTAAACACAACATGTGTGTAAATCTGGCAACTCTGAAGTGCTGTTAAATAGTTAAATGTTTAGGTTTTTAGCCCTGCCACATATCTAAAGGACCTTCCCCTACACTGTTCCTGACAGCTGTGAGCATTTTTAATATTGTAAGAAAACTAATTTTATTGTTTGAAAAATACCTGTAGAAAATTAGGTTTTCATAGCTAAAAAACACTGGCTTTCATAATTTAGTGTAAGCAAGCAGCAGCCTGCTAAGTTTCCCAGACTTAGAGAGGTTCACGGCCATGTCCAAAGCACTTACTTTGTTCTGCAATACAAAACAGAAGAAGAATATAAAGCAAAAAGCCTTTGGCTCTCCCTATACTACTACTCGGGAAATCTGTTTCCTACTCTCATCCTTCAGTTTCCACACCATGGACTTCCCCAGTTATTACAGATACATTCATCCCTTGCCTCCCATGCATACAAGGACACATCCTGTTAGCTAATGGTCAACATCCATGGATTTCCCAGTATTTGGCTCTCCATCACCAGAGGTGAAATGAAGTCGTATCCTGTGAGCTCATGGTCTATCTATAAGACATGTCGTAATGTGTATTCATGCCAACTATCATGAGCTATACAGTCTAGAGCCCAGCTCAGAGACTTTCTTCTTATCACTTTCCAGCAATGAAGACTTTCCTAGGCATCAGTCCGCAGTCATATTTCCTCATATTTTGCTTGATAAACTATATACAAGAGTGAAGGAGGAGTCAACACGATACATACGTCAGTGAATATACAGCATCACCTCTTCACCACTGTAGCCATACAAATTTCTTTAGTTTATAATCTTTACTAAGCTAAATCAAGTTTAATATTACAGGAAGATGTCACGTCACTTATCCAGAAAGCATCATTCACAGTTTAGAACCCTATAAAAATTCTAATAAAAAGAAGAATGATATTTCTCAACGACTGCCACAGTTGAAATGAAGCTTATTCCTCTTTATTAAGTACTTATATTGTCCTCATACCCTCTTATCTATTGCCTGAGGCACTCATTCTCTCCAAGGAAAATCACTATTAATCACTGTTCGTGCCAAGTCTTCAGAGTACAACAGTGTGTACAGAAAAAGGTGCCATTTAATAATAAAGTTTAAGGTTATTACAGTTAGAATCAGTGTGGGCAAGCATGGATCATGTCTGTTTTCTGCTTTAGAATGCCTGGAAAAATGTTCATAATAAAAAAACCCCAAATATTATTATTATTATTATTATCTCGGAGATGACGGAAAAGCAGAGAAATCTGGTAAAAAAAAATGGTTACATGCTTTGGTGATTCTGGTTCTGGATCTGTAAATCTTTGTAATTCATAGATTGGTACATATTAAATAGATCCTAAATCTATCTAATGTTTTCAGTAGTTTGCAAATTTCATCTTAAGGGAAGCTATTTCTCTTGTGTGGGAGATGTTTTTGTGTCTTGTGTCGGGAATTGCTGGTCTGTATCAGGAATTTGCAATGCCATGAAGCACCAAGTCCCATAATCCCAGCAAGCAGGGAGAAAAAATTAATATCCACCTTTAAAATCCCTCCTCCTCTGTATGGAAAGTGTTTGTGTTGAACTGATACTCATTTTTAGAAACAGAGGGAGAAAAGATGATCACAGAAAAGACCTGGTCCAGACATACCACTGAGGAGAACTGCAGACAAACAGAAAATTATAGTGCTAAAGAGATGGTAACATCTGTGCAAGAAACCAAGCTTGCCTGCCTGCTTGCTTGCTTGCTTCCTTTCTTCCCTCCCTTCCTCCATCCTTCCTTCCCTCCCTTCCTCCCTCCTATTCCTTCCTTCCTTCCTTCCTTCCTCCCTCCCTTCCTTTTTTCATCTCTCTTTCTTTTTTCTTTCCTGTCTTTTTTTCTTTCCTCTCCTAATTTCTTTTTATCCTTCCTCTCCTACTTTTTATTTGTCCCTTACCTATGTGTGTGTGTTCACATACTTATAGTCTTAGTAGAAAAAAAGCCCAGAATAATTTAAAACTTCATACTGAATTCCCACAGTATTTCTGGCTTAAAAGTGGAATAAAATGAAGTAAGTGGCGAGACTTTTATGGAATATCATCCCTGGAGTGTTTCTTAACAGCATTTCCTCAGAAATGGGGTAAATAGTTCAGATTCCTGATTTCTCAGGCAATATGAGCACACCAACATCTAAAAAATTATTTAATCTACATAAACACTAAATTTTGTGAGGGTTGCTTACTTCTCTTGAAGCTGAATAATTCTATATAAAATATTTAGCTGTTGAGGGGAGACCGACATAAAGACTGACTGTAGGAAAGCTAGTTACTTAGGCAAAGTATGATGAATATCAAGCTTTCAATTCATGTCTCACAGAGGAATTAGAGGTTTTCTAAAGGTGAAACAACACATGACATTCCTATTCTTGAACACTGCTAAAGCTAGCACTTTTTGAAAGACAGACAACTGCATTTCAGGCTGATGTTTTGGATCACAGTCAGTCCGTGCTTAGATAATTCATATGCCACACAGTGAGTCATGGTTTTATTTCCATTTATTTTTTCGTATTTTATACAAAGTATAGCAGGAAATACTCTATGTTATAATCAGCCCACAAAGTGAAACACATCCTCAAAAGAGCCAATGTGCAAGTTGTTAATGAGTGAGATAAATAGTCATGAATGAAATTTTGACTTTTGAGCCTGGAAATCTCAGCATAGAGATCCAACACCAACAGTTGGATTCAGCCATATCACTACTTCTGACCATGTGCAGAAAACATTTCTACATACCACTTGCAAAAAAGATTTCTCACCTCTAGACCAAGAAACCCTGATGAATGATGATGCATACTATCAAACACATCTTGCCAAAGAGTGCCATGCCTATCATAAAATATGGACTATCACATCCTCTTCCTATATAGTACAAAAAAGGCATACAGGACTAGGTTTTTTCACACTCTTTAGTGTCCCGTCTACAAGTCATATTCATGAGAACTCATAAATTTTCCCATGTGGCTGTGAGGATCCCAGAAAATTTGAGTCACTGATAGAGAAATCTGTCATCCAATGTAACACAGGTGGTATGTCTCTGAGGTCATGAACCAAAGGGGAGAGAAAGAGTATTCTCTGTATCATCAGAATGTCTTCCAGCCCCAGCTCTCCTGAATTATACATGCAATGTAATTCAGTGGATCAAGCTGCCAGGAAGCCAGCTATTAAACCATACCCAAATCCCTACTTCTGCTGTTTTAGGGTATCTTCCCCTTCCTTGTATATCCTGTAGCTAGAGAACTTGCAAGGAAGTTGATGCCTGGGATTCCCCTGAAAGACTCATCATGAGGGCAGCTGCTGTGAAATAAATAGGAGGTGTATGAAGGCTTGTACACTGTAATGGGGATGGCTTTCATGATGCTCCCCAATATTAACATTGATCCATCCTAAATATCTGACTATGTAGCTTATGGTTTTAATAGGAGTTTTAAGCTCCTTCATTTCCAGCCATTTTGTGTGATCTAGGAAGGCATCCTTGAAACACAGCTAGTGTGAACATGTGTCACTCCTGTTCTGTGAAGTGGAGCTTAAACTCAAGCTGTAATTGTGTGAGTTAAAAGCATTTTACTAGTGACCTCAGATACTGTCTGAAGACTGGACACAAGGGAGGATTTTCCAGTGAAGTGCAAGAACCGTATTTGTGATAGGAGAATACATCAAAATACTCAGGACTGCTTCAACTACAGCCTCAAAAGTGAAATTCGTGTGCCCTGGGACAAGATGTACAAACCCTGAAGACAGATTTGGACAGGGAGTGGGGAGAGATGTTACAATCTTTTTTACTTCTTTTTTAGTCCCTCAGTCTCTTTTTGTGATGAAGGGAAGTTCACAGCTGCATTACCTAAATACAGGAATTTCCAGAGCAGAAGAGTGAGGCCAGCTCTGGTAAATTAGTTAATTCCTCTGGCTCATTATATCAGAAGCATGTTCAGACAAGCTGAGACTGGCTGCTATTACAAATGTACAGCCTGGGAGGAAAAAATTACCAGTGTGAAGGTTTGGACCTTTTCTCCTTAAAGTTGCTTTAATTAGAAAACCAGACTCTGGGAGGCTTTGTACTGTGAAAGTGCAATTGTTAAAGAGGATTGGGGGTGGGATACTCACATTTGCCCATCAAGTTACTGAGCAGTCCATCCCATATATCTCGGTTTGTGTCCTTTGTCCAAAAGTAGCTCTTATTGCCTGGGGCCACAGAGAGCAGAGAGAAAAGACATTTATTCCACAAGCACAAAGAACCACTTTGAAGACATAGCCTTTTGTTCACCTTCAAACACTCCTTCTGGTGTCAGTTAAGAAGTATTGAAATTTGTCTGCATTGGTTGTTTAAAAAAAAAAATTGTACAGGTGGCTGAGAGACAGTATGGGACCCTTGTCCCATACTTTGACAGTGTCTTTATGTTGCAAGAAGTCAGTCATAAATAGTGGGAACTCACCCCAAGAGGAAGAGAAGGGGTGCCAAAATGGTCATGGTGCCAGTCCAGGCTGGAGGAGGGCTGGAGCTCCTTGAGTTGCTACTGGTGCATGGGCTATGGATGCCAGAACTTTACAATTTGTGTCTCTCGCCTCCTCAGTGATGAAATGGCCTTGCTAGCATTTTTCAGACTTATTCAGTAGAAATAAGTAAATGACTTTCAGGCACTCAGGGGAAAAGTCTAAGGGAATATACAGGTGCTTGAAACAGTATGGCACGTATTTCACTAAACACAGAAAAGCAAATCTCTGCACTTCAGCAACTACCTAAATGCCAGAGGTATCTAAACTTTCTCCATGACACCTGTGCTAAAGCTGATGCTTCCAGGAGACATCAAACCTCAGGCAGGTGGTTGTTGCCTGTGCAATCACTGTTAATGTTTTGAAACCTCTTGGACTCTCCAAGTGCATAGACAAGAACATGGACAGACAGCTTTATGCTTCACAGAGACAACAAATTCATATAATGATCAGAAAACAGACAAGCACAGGAAGACTGATCAGCCCAAGTTGTGTGCAGAGGAACCATAGATGGGCATTTATTCATGCAATATGTCATTAACATCTGTATGCAAATTTTGTTGTCTCCACTCCCACAGGTCATGAATGACAAAAACAGTAATTGTATTTCCTTGGCTTGTTGTTAATACTGCAGTGACTTCTGCCCTTGGAAGCTCTGATGACAGATTTGCCTCTATTTCAAAACACTGAGGATGTTAAAAAATTAAGTATTATTTTAGACAATCTCAGATAAGAAATACATGTTGAAAAAGGCTGGGGAGAGAGAGAGAAGAATCCAACTGAGAGAAAATTAATGTCATATCAGACAAAATAAGAAGGAACATTGGCAATATAAACATTACATTTCCCTTGAAGTTCCACCAGAAGGTAGAACTTTTAGCAGAAAACACAAGATTAGATATTAAGTTGGAGAAAATGTATGTATATATGTGTTTGTGTGTGTGTACGTATGCATGTTTCTATCATTTCTGTTTTGCTCAAATCACCAAAGGACTGAGGGGGCAGATGTGATGCATGAGGAGTGCATGATGGAGGAGAAAACATCAAACTAGTTTGGCATTCCCTCCAAGGCTAGTAAGAGATATTCACAAATCCTCAGGGACCCTAAAATTTCCTCTGTTTTAATGATAACAGTCACAGTACCTCATTAGCCTCACTACAGCAAATTATTTTTCTGCCCTGATATTTTAGTCGTGAGCCAATGACTTTGGCTCTGCTAGGAAATAGGAGTATTCCTCCAAACACTAGTGTCACCCAGGCATTGGGTCATCAATTACACTGCTATGAATTTTTTTGCAAGGAGTGTCCAAGAATAAAACTCTCAGACACTAACACAATTCATACAGTGGGTATGACTGGCCTGAAAAAGAAGGGAAAAAAATATGAAGGAAGGAAT
Source organism: Neodrepanis coruscans (assembly GCA_013400695.1). NCBI lineage: Eukaryota > Metazoa > Chordata > Aves > Passeriformes > Philepittidae > Neodrepanis > Neodrepanis coruscans. Next base: position 7,599 of record VYZS01064517.1, read on the forward strand.
GCTTGACTCTCCATGGAAGCTAAACCAGGATGAAGATAGGAGTTAGAAGCAGCAGACAAATCAAGCTGTGCTCTGATCCTCCAGGAACACACTTAATCTAATTTATTGCTTGAGTGTAGATCCACTGCTGCATTTTGGAAGTCTTGCTAGACCTCTTCGCAAGACCACAGATGATGGGACCTGTCAGTTCAGACAAGTTTGAAAATCTGCATCTTCAACAAGTGGTTTTATATGAGACCACGTAAGGGTACACAGGTGTGAGATCTAATGTAGCAGTGGATAGGAATATGGGTAGATCAGGAAAGATGAGTATGAACACATGCAAAATGCCCATGAACAGTTACACTGGCAGTATTTGAACCGAGATTTTTCTTATCAGTGCCATGAGACTATGCTTCAGGGCCCTCTTTTAAGCAGTATATTGCTGGAAAACTTTACAGTTTGTTCCTATATGTTCCTTAAAATAAAATTTCAATAAGAAGTTAAACTCTTCTGTAGCAAGAGGTAGTTTTGAAGTGAACTGGTGCCCCAGGAATATTCCATCCTATATCAGTTTATTTTAGGTCATTCTTAAAAGCACTCAAAAGTATTTTCAAAATTCTTTAGTAACTCACTTCCATGATCCTTTACTACTACACTTTTATGCCTAATTTTCTGTATTTGATGAAAAACTGTGTAAAGAAAAGCTCTCAGTAGTATCTGAAAAGTGCCATTACCTTTCCCTCCTGACATTCCTGGACCACTGATTTAGAGGCAGCCAGAAATTTTGCCACATCACATTAGTATACCCTGACCTGGCTGAGCTCATCGACCTTTAAACCTTCTTGTTCCCGGCCCAGAAGATATCAGGTCACTGTCCTGGTTTTAACCCAATGTAGTTAATCCTTAAGTGAATGATGAATCAAAGTTGATGAATGATGAATCTCCTAAGAATCCTGTAAGCATGAATGTCAAGTCCAGGCAGGGCTGGACAGGCTTTGATGTGGTTTGAAGAAGGTTCAACCTGAATATTGCGTAACTGCCGGTGCACAATGAAAACCAAGGACTTATGGCACCAGTTTGAGGGGACTTAAATGTATTGGTAACACTAAGTTTGCCAGGTAACACTGAGACAGTTAGCCAGCTGGGGCTGCCCAAACTCTGCTGGGGATCAGCAGTTTTAGATCAGAATAAAAAAAATGCACTTTACCTGAACTTCCAGTGGATAAGGCCATCACATATGAACAGCCTGTACGTGGAGTCTTCTTCATTTTATATGTTCAACTTCACTCAAAACTAGTCACACAAATACAGAGAACACAGACTTCTCCACAGGTAGATGTTTGCTGTTTGTCTCAGTTTATCAATAGGAACCGAAGCCTGTGCTGCAGCCAGCCTTCAGCTTTTCAAAACAGGGTAGTATAATCTTGCTTTCCTCACAGTATTCTTTTAGATTTTCATTTAGATAACAGAGCATTTAAAGGTCAAACAGAGGGATATTAATTCAGTCTCTTAGTTCCAAGTCAGTTTGCAGCAGTGGCATTGACAATGACAATTAATAGGTAACCAGCAAAATTTACACAGAATATGTGAAACTAAGGAAATAGGGAGTTCCAAATAACTTAGTTTAACATATTCAGTTTTGCATTGTAACCATGTTTAATGGAAAATATTCTCAGTCCTTTTCTGCCAATATCTATAATAAGAATCAGAAATGTGATAATGTATCTTCAGCAGTTTGAGAATTTACTGATTCCTGAGTGTTCATAACAACTTCCATTTCACAGATAGAGTGATTGCCTTTAAGATGGACAAATACATGTATGTTTATACACATATTTAAAAGTTTTAAAGAAAAGTTCTGGGATCAGATTTCTCCATTTTAGGGGTTGCTGTGGAAACAGATTAGCCCTCTGAAAATAAAACCCTGTGTTTGACTATAATGCAAAAAACAATCCATAGCATGAAAGGAAAGAACAGCTGGGAGTTGGAATAGTGTAAGCTGACATGTCAGACAGTAGCCAGACAAAGTGAGCCAGGGACTGTCTGAAAAACAGGGAGGGGGGGAAAGAAAAAGTAAGAACTAAGAACTGTTAAGAAGGTCTCCAAAATGGTCCAGCTGTTCACTCTCATCATAACTAAGAAAATAAGGAGACAATTCCAGGGATAAAGATTAAATTTATTAAGAGAAGAAAACCTGAAAGGAAAGAGAGAATGCTATTTCTGTCAAAGCAGACCCCGCACAGAGGTCTTTATTCAGAAATAGCTCGGAAAGCACAACACTGGGTTCCGGACAAAGCATACATCCCTCTACAACCTCGCTTATAAAAAGCTAAAAGGAATCTCAATTCTGCATTAAGCAGAATTTTACAGAAAACATTGTATAATTTCATTGTTTTGGGCTGAGCATTAATGTCCTAGGCAGTTAAATAGATTCAGAGAATTTGAGAGAAGGCATATCAAGCATCGCAGAAAGGGCTGAAAGGTGAACAAATTTTACCACAAATCCCTGCTAAAACCTGAAATGAAAGCCCAAAGGACTTTTGATATACTGTAAATAGTCAGTCAGTTCCTAGAGCCTTAAGTGATGTCTGGTCTTTTGTTCAGACAATGGACAATTGAATCCAGGATGAACGGTTCCCAGGATTACGTGCACACTGAGCGGCATGCAGGGAAAGAGAAGTGTTAGAGAGGTTAATTCAGAGACATGCTTACCTCCCAAAGAAAGGCATTCAGCAGTACAGAACCTGATTAGGGACCCTTCAAAAATACAAATAATGACATTCACATTGCATAAGCAGCTGAGACTATGCACGCGTGCAGAGTTAGAAAAAAATAATGAATGCACTTTCTTCCCTTTGATTTTTTTTCTTTTTGTTTTTTAATACTGTCTTCTGTCCAGTGATCTCTTAGGAGCAAAGTCAGCTAATAGCTAGCAAGATGATTGATTAAGAAGACGCTTTGTTTGTATCATCTATGTGATCACTCCAGGCATCCAGCAACCTAATCTGCTAACTGCTATATCAAGAATAAAAAACATAAATGACTAGTGAGAAAATTTCATATTCTTACGATGAAATTAATTATGAGCATGGATTTCATTAGTGATAAGACAGCTCTGAAATATCAGTCATAGTTATTCATCCATGCTCTGGTACCCAAAGATAACACTTGCAAATGTCATGGTAATAATAGGACAAACAGGTTGAACTAATATCCAAAATAGCATGTCATCTGGTTTTTCAATATTTACACTTGATGCCACTTAAATGAGCAGGATGTGATGAAGAAGAGCACAAGATATACTAAGCTTTCATAATCCTCTCACTTTTATCATAGTCATGGTGCATCTGTGTATGTCATCTACCAGTTCTTGGTTTTGTTTATGTCCAGCACCACCACCTTTGCCAACCATACACTGAAGTATGCTAATCTGCTTGGGTTTTTTCTTTCTTAATTTATTTCACTAGATAAAGAAACACACCCCCCCATCAATCTCTCCTGACTTTCACAGTCTTTCTGTATGATTCCTTTGCCAACCTCTTTATCCACACCATTACAGCTCTAATGATAAAAAGGGTCAGGTTTCTAGGGAAAATGTGTGGACTGTGATTCAACAGGCAAGGAAGCACCTCCAAACACGATTCTAGACCCTATATAAAGAAACAACCCACAGACATAATGTCCATGTACACAAAAGCCAGGTGCAAGCCTGGATCAGGCAACAGCCTCCTGGTTTAAATTATAGATGGGAATGCAACAGTGCTAAGTCAACACACCATAGTGTAAGAGGTGTGAGCCTGTGGGAATACTGAATTTCCCCAGGGAACCATGACTAGAGTACCAGACCTATGAAATACCAAGCTGAAAATGCTCAATGGCCATCAAAGAGTTTCAGTCATATTGCAAGCTGCTCGTGTAACAGGTATCATATCATATCATGCCATATCTTGCCACTCACATGGCTCACTTAAAAGAAACCCAAGCCTCGATGGAAATTTTAGGGTTTTGACTGGGGATGTTAGAAAAATTACTCTTCTGCTAAGCTTAACTCTGTGATATCTCTTCCCAAAATATTCCTACTGCTCTTGGAGAAAAGAAATCACTGCGTGTAACCCAGGTATGAATCCCCAGATCAGTTCTAGATGAGCAAGTAGGAGCAGGAAGGGATGTGTAGAATGGAAGAGATGATGGCAAGGATCCAACATCCACACTGCAGTTTCTAAGGGACTCCTTGTAGATGACTTCCAGTATGGTCTTATGGAGCCTAGCAGATGGAGTGTGCTAACTGTGCATGTTTTCTGGGTTAGCGTCATCCAAGAACAATCCATGTCAGGTTATGCAAGCCTTCTATGTGATATGAATCAAAGTCTGAACAGGGAGAATCAGTTCAAAAGCAGGGTCCAGAACTATATGGAAATGCTAATGCAAACACAACAATAACAGAATCTTAGCCAGTCTCTTGGTGTGAGAGGCCAATGCACAGAGTATGGTGCATTTTCACAATATTTTACCCTTTTGCCCTTCAGAATATGCTGGCTTCATGCACACTGTCTCCTGGGAACAGTGTTTTGCCTTTGTTTGCACCTGAATAAAAGCTAGGAGTTACTTAGGAGAATGGTATTTTAACATGAGCCAAAAGCACGACAAGAGCCATTTGAAAAATTGAGTATTTAAACAATGTCGATGACAGAGCTCAAGTACCTCAAATATGCCGTTTGGCAGGGTTTAGTGCTGGTATGAATGTAGTCCTGGTATCACAGTGTCCCCCTCAGGGTGCTCAAAAAACCAGGTTGCAGTACTAATGCCCTGATCTGAGTATCATAGCAAAGCCATGAAAAAACCCAAAGCTTCAGAGGGATGAATGATAATTTCCTCATTTTCTTGGGCTACTCAGCTCCAAGAACAATATTTGGCCTTTAGTAGCAAAGACATAACTAAGATAAAATTTTAACTGTGATCTGCACTGAATTGCTTTTGAGTTAAAAGTGCCTGAAGTTGGTATTGTCATTTTAGTGAAACTGTCAGAAGCAACAGCCTCATCACCTTTAATGAAGAACAATCAGTTCTCAGAGTAAATCAACAAAATCTTTAGAAAATGGGTAAAATTGATTTGTTGCTGATGCCTCTTTCTTACTTGCTTTATATTCCCAATCAGCAGTCATTTCATCACCACAACTGGTGTTACAAAATACTAGGAAAGTACCTCAAGAGAAAAAAGTCTGGATTCAGCTGAATTTGAATGTATTATAGGATATCTTTGCAATGGGGCATGATGAAATCATGATGGCACCTCCTGATCTGTGCCATTATCTCAGCTGTTCATGTGAAATAAAAGAAAGAACCTTCTTTGCTGAGCAGCCTGCCAGAGTGGTATATTCTTGCTCCAGACACTACAGTGTTTGCAAGGGAAAAAATAACTTCCAGACAAAAGTCACATATCTACAGAATGTGAAATGAAAAAGAGTGCAACACAAAAGTTGTTTTAGTGTTTTAATTTTTAGGCTTTGTAAATAACACGAAGGAGAAAAATTCCACATACTGCATTGGACTGATAGATAAAGTTGGAGCTGTTTCACAAGATGACAAATAGACCCCATCACTACGTATGCTAGGCTAGTACAGAAGAGATATGAGTTCTGCTGACTGCACTGCCAAAGATTTCTGTCATGATGTCAGACATTCCACTTAATCTCTTGCTACCTCAGCTCCCCGTCTCCAATGCTGGTGATGGATTATTTTCTTTCTTTATGCTGTGAGAAGTGTATTATGTGTTTGTACAGCAGCTGGTGCACAGTACTAAGCCTGGGCTGGGAGACCCGAGGCTGAGGGTACATCAGAGGAAACACACACAAAACTCAATCAAAATAAAAATGTCTGCCTAAATTGCATTTACACAAATCCAAAGGCAGACTTTTTTTTTTACCCAGAATATTGCATGCTTAGTTTTCCACCTAGCTCTTAATCCAGGGGTCACATTGCTGTCAAATTATTAAATCTTTGTGGAAAGAAGAGCATCTTGTGTGTCACTTGTATTGATACTGCATGGGAACCTCACCTTCTCCTCTTGCCAGAGGTGACTTCAAGGCAGATGATACCAGAACACATTGATTTCCTCTAAATAAAATGTTTAATATTCCTGCAGAGCAAGTGGCTTTTTAAGCCACTGAGATATGGTGAACTCTTTAGCAGTTCCATCCTCAATGAGTCTCCAGAGATATATTGTAGGAAGAGGCAGGTGGAACAGGTGTGTGATGAGATCATATATTTTGCTGTTTCCTTTGGATGCCATTATTTTCACAAAAGACTAGGTCATGCCCTGTATTGCTCTTCCCTCTTTTTTATTAATTCCACAATTCCTATCACCAGGGAAGCCTTAGGTCTCAGTTCCCAAAATTGGGAAAAGCACGCATTATATATATCACCCACACTGGCGTTTTCCATATTAAAATGACTGTTACTGCAACTATTGCCATCAAGCATACCCAGGCCAGCAGTTAAGAGTCAATAAAATACAGGCACAGACAAAAAGAAAGCTAAAGCCAGACCAGAACAAAAATATCAAGCCAAGTGACAGACAAAGTCGAGCATCTCCAGCCTAGACCATGCTCTGACTGAAGCTCTGCCCCAACAGAAGCAGAAGTTGATGGTCTCCGTTCTCACCTTGGGAGTTCTCTCCCTCCAGCAGCCAACTGCAGAACCTGATTGCCAGGGACTTCATGCTCTTCCTTGTGGATTATAAGTATTATATTTGCATCCTTTTATGTGGAAAATGTGAATTTACAAGAGCTGCAGAAGGTAGTAAGGGATGAAGATTCCTGGTAGTGGTAGGCTGAACAGGCAGCAAATACCAGCAAGTTTGTTAAACCTTCTGGAGAAGAGGTCCATGGTCCATGTGCTGATGAACAGTAGCCTGATCATCATGTTAGGGTTGTAGTAGCATCACTCTTGTGTATAATTAGCATTCCAGTAGACATAATGCATTGATGCATTGCTAATTGCCAGATCTTGTTTCTTCATCTGCTCTTTCATTTCCATCCTCAAAGGAACTCCGGCATTTCCCTCCCACTCTTCATCTCCTTGATAATCGAGCCCAGGGACTCCTGTTACAAATCTATTACTGAGCCTTGTCTTCTAACTGTCTTGTATCAATTTCTGTCTATTTTAGGTTGAAAAATCCCTAGTCTTTCTCTAATCCCTGTTTTTATGGCACAGTGAACACCTTGGTCTCAACTCATTCTTCCAGTTATTGATGGAACAGGCACAGTAACTAATAAAAAGTTTATAACTGAAAACAAAATTGTTTTTGCTAAAAAATAGTCACTCATTTCACTCCATAAAAGACAAGGGCTAAAGTTGGGTTAGTTTGCTTTGGTTTTTTTACAACTTAAACTTATAAAGATACAACTTCAAAACAGGAATTCAGTTAATTTAATTTTGAAAATATTTTTTTAAATCCACTTTATTTTCTCCATTTTCAGAAGTCAAATTATTTGCTTAATTTAGTCTGAATTAGCACATCTTGGTGCTTACTTGGGGAACAAATTATTATTGATCAGAAAAATGTTGTCATACTCTGCCCATGGCTGGAAGGGGTTTTGAGCAAGACAGATTTGGAGTGCATCTACAAGAGCACTTACTGTGCTTGAGCTCTCCCATGCTATGAGCCAGGTATGTTGCAGCAGCTGCAGTAAAAAAGCCACACTTCTGAGCACACGAGCTCTTTTATATCCCCAGATGTGATATCCTGCCATATAATGCAAAAGGAAATTGGAGTAAGAAAGCCAGAATTAAAAAGAATTTCTAATTCTTTTCTAATCATAATCTGTCTTGTAGCCTGCTCCTTTCACTTCCAGCAAGGCTGTAACAGGAGGGGGAAACTGAAGCACATAGGAAGGTCTGCTCCAGACAAGAAATAAGGCCAAGCTGTTTCATCTTTAAAGCTTCAGAGCTGACTGACTTCAAAGCGGGTTCCTGGCTTTCTTTGCTGGCCTTTTCCATGTAGAATTATTCCCTCTAAATCTCTGCACCACATGCTAGGACCTTTACATTTGTAATAAGCCTCTCAAACTCCTTCTCTTCTGACATTGCTGTGTGCTAACTTTCCTCCCTAAAACAAGAATAAAGAATAGAAACAACAGCAACAACAAGAAAAAAAACACAGAAGAGGGATATGAGCAGCTATTTTCTACTGAAAGGAAGGAATACATCCCAGTGGAAAAATAACTGCACAATTAACAGAGAGGAGATTCCTGGTTTGAAAGCTCCCCATGCATGTGTCATAGGGGCTTAATGATGACATCACACCACAGTCTTTGAAGAAGGTAAGTCCAGGAAATAAAACAATATGTTTTGAAGGTAGTTAATCACATTAATTAATTATTAAACAATGCTTATGTGCTATCCAAAACCAGCATGGTTTCTGGTGATGTCAGGTTTGTTAGAAAGCTCTTCCTATTGCCAAACAGTGGGAGTGGGACAGTGTGACATTAGCCAGTAACAGTGGTGAGCAATCCCCTCTTTTACAGAGCTGAGTGTGCATGACCAAAAAATAAATAGGGGATTCATTTTCCAGCTCCTTCTAAGACAAAGAGAAGGGGAATATTGCCAGACATAGGAAAAATTCTTTTTTTTTCTTCTAGCCAAGCTAATTCTAATTCAGCTCTTTGTAAACCACAAGTATAGAAAGATGTATTCTGTAGATAATTTACCAAGAGGGAAAAAGAAAAGAACTGAAAAAGATTTTTAAGTTACAAAGAATGTACTGTGCCCTCAATACAGGTATAAGTTTGCTGTTAGGAGAGGAACAGTAAGCATTTATGGAGCCAGACTGGATGTCTTCACTGGGATGATCAAGTTATACCAGCAGAATGGATTTTCCATTAGCAAATGTGATTACCTCTGTATTGATATATTCTGTGGAAATATACAGAATTTATTATGTTTTTCTAGGGAAAACCAGAAAATGTTTCTATTGTCCTTAAAAGTTTGTTTTGTTAGAATGAAAATACTTCATATCTTGCTTCAATTCTCATACTGTATCAAAGTTAATCTTACTCTTGCATATATTTATATTATAAATAATATTGTAAAACATGTTGACCTTCTTATATTAAAATGCTGCCAAAAAATTAAACTTGTTACTAATTCAACTTGAGTATGCTGGCAACTTTATTCCATGACAGAATCCATATTTTATACTATGATTTTGCTTCACAGCAAAATTAGCAAGAACGGTCTGAAGGTCCCTGTTGAAAGCATGTCTGTAATTTAGGCACATGCAGGTGCAAAGAAATATGTACCAGAGTAAAACATATTTCCAGTAAAAAAATTACGTAATTCTTTCATAAAGTCCAGATATCATTAGGTATTAAAATCCCTCTGTAAATTCGGTTAAGGAAGGCTGCTGCCTGACGTCGTTCACTACCATCCTTGTTCTTCCAAGGAAAAGATTATATCTGCTGGTGGTGGCAGCTGCACCTGATGGAGAGAAGAGGCTCCACGTTGATTGTCCCCCAACCAATCAGCAGAGACAACTCTCCCCACCTGGCTGTCTGGACCCACAACCATGCCTGCTCCAGTCGTGTAATAACCTCCATGTCCCTGGTTCCCATTTGTTCCTGTAAATGCAGGGAATATCTATATACACCACCAGGGGGTAAAACATCTGCTTAATTTTCTGCCCTGGTGTCCTTCATAGATGGATAATGTGGTTTGGCTACTGCTTTACAGCCACATTGGCACAGAATTAGGGATATGAGCGTGGAAATAGGAACATGCAGGGGCTGTGCTTGAAACACCAGGACTCGGAGCCAGGCTTTGAAGGGATTAAATGGCTGATTCTCACTGAAAATAGTGGGAATTCATCTTGCAAACACTTTAAAAATGTCTCCCTTCTTTTATCAGATATCAAAATAAAATCCTCATATACTCAGACTTAAAAAAAATAACTGCCTTAGTTAAGTAAATTTTCATTGGAATTGTCTCAGACTTCATCTTTGTTTTATATTCACCCTTAAATCCTGTTGTAGATAGCTGAAATGTAAACAATCACCTGGAAATTCATCCAGAGCACTAGCTGCTATTTTTATTCCTAATGATACAGAACTGCCGACAGTCACATACAACTGTCTTCAATGGCAGCTTACCTCTACCAGAGTGAAGGTGAATTGACAGGTCTCTTTACTCCCCAGTCCAAAGATGTGACTGAAGAATTTACAGGTGTACCACAGCCTGGCATCTCAAGGTTTGGTCCAAGCTTCACTGTGGTCTTTAGAGTCTCTCTGGGCTGCTGGATTGGATCACAGCACATAAGATATCACACAGCTATGTTCAGGCAACAGCATTTCATCTTGACATCTATGTTAACAGTGGTGTCCTCCCTACAGCTAGCTCATCTGGCACTGCACTGATGTACTGGGTTTTCTGTGGCCAGGTTTTGGTAGCAGCAGGGGTGGGGCTGTGGGGAAGGCTTCTTCGAGAAGCTGCTGGAAGTTTTCCCCAAGTCTGGCAGAGCCAATGCCAGCTGGCTCCAGGCTGGACCCGCCGCTGACCAAGGCCGGGCCAATCAGTAGTTAAAGTAACACTTCTGTCATAGCATATTTAAGAAGAAAAGGGGAAAAAGGTTAGTTTTTAGATGAAGATGGCTGCTGGAGAGGAGAAGATTGAGAACATGTTAACAACAATGCAGACACCAACGTCAGTGCAGAAGGAGGGGCAGGAAGTGCTCCTGGAACTGGAGCTGAGATCCACCTGCAGCCCATTGGGAAGACCGTGGTGGAGCAGCTGTGCCCCTGCAGCCCATGGAGGATCACAGGGGTGCAGAGATCCACCTGCAGCCCATGGAGGAGCCCACGCCAGAGCAGGTGGATGCCAAAGGGAGGCTGCGACCCCATGGGAGGCCCATGTCGGAGCAGGGTCCTTGCAGGGTCCTACAGCCCATGAGGAGAGGAGCCTATGCTGGAGCAGGATTCTCCTGCTAGGACTTGTGGTCTGTGGGAGACTCACACTGGGTCAGCTGCACCTGAAGGACTGCACCCTGTGGAACACGACCCATGTGGCAGCAGTGTCTGAAGAGCTGCTGCCCGTGGGATGGATTCTCACCAGAGCAGTTTGTGAGGAACTGTCTCCAGTGGGAGGGACCCCACGAGATGCAGGGGAAGGACTCCTCTCCCTGAGCAGCGGCAGAAAACAACAGCTGACCATAACCCCCGTTCCCCAACTCCCTGCATTGCTGGGGGAGAGGAGGTTGAACGTAGAGAAGGAGGGGGTGGGGGGAAAGGTGTCTCTTATGTTTCTCATTTTTAAGCTCTGATCTTGTTAGTAACAAATTTAACTAATATCCCCACATGGATTGTGTTTTGCCTGTGATGGTGATTAGCGAGCAATCTTTTATGGTCCTTAACTCGCAAAGCCCTTCATTATATTTTTTCTCCTCTGCCACTTGCGGCAGGGAGTGAGAGCGTGGCTGTAGTGGGGCCCTGGCAAACAGCCCAGGTTAAACCACTACAACTAATGGTTCCTACCATCAGAACAAGTTATCATTTTCCTGGATCAAGTCAGCTTATTTTCTTGGTGCTTACTGGGTGAGGAAGGTCCTAAAATGACTGATGAGTCTGTGACAATTAAAAGGTGTAACTCTGACCACTAGTCACTGGCAAAATACTTGTGTTCTTGGTCTTCTCTGAACTGCAGTCCCAGGTATGATTTCTGTTCAGAAAACTTGTGTTGAAGTACAAACACAAGATAGCTCTGACAGCATAGACAGCAGCTGCAGCTAACTGTAAGTATTGCTACTACTAGTAGTACTCACAGCTACTAGTGTTAGCTACCAACATACCTGTACACACCTACAAGTAGATATCTACGTGAATTAATCTGGAGTGGAAACCAGCCCCACATCATAGACACCTCTCAGGGAATCTAGTTGACTAAAAGTAGGCTTCTAGCAACATTTGATGTATGGCAGGGTAGCTTACCTGGCTTCCAGCTGCCATTCCAGAGAGGGGTTGCAACTTGCCTAAGGTAAGTTGCCATAGCTGACAGTCCCATATGGATGTCTTGGGAATCCTTATCATCCAATACTTTCATTTACTGTATTTGTCACTTCTTTTAAGATCCAGTTTGATTTTAGTTTAACTGACATTTTACCATCTTTTTATTGAATCAAATTCATCAGTACTATCTCAAAAACACTATCTGTCCTTTCTTATAGGAAACTACCTACTTTAATTTTCTCCTATATTATTTATTTTAAGCCACTACAGATCACTTCCTGTTATTTCCTAAAATATGTACTGCAGCTCCCTTACACCAAGCAAAATGAGTAAAAAATTAAACTCCTAATACGAGAGACAGTCAGACGCTTTCTTTTTGGTTTGTAATTTTTTTTCTCTTATAAAGAACTCGTTAAATAATTCCCAGCAAGCCTACTGAAGAGAAGGAATTAGATAAATATACAGAGTTCAGCAAAAGAAACTTTGAAATGCAGTGGATTGCATTGTTGCTACACAGTGCTCCTGCTCTGTGCAGCTTTCTCTTTATTATAAGCAGTATACTTTCTCTTTATTATAAGGCAGAGTTCAGGCTGCATACATATCCTATTGAGCCAGACACTGCTCCTCTTCCATTTAACTCTTCTTTATATGACAGCATTTTACCTGCTGGTAGGTTTATTATTGAGACATTTTTCCCATGACTTGAAGGATCTGTTTATTCAAGGTTTTTAAAGACTGTTCCAATTTTTTTCTCCTCTCCTTGAAGTGATAGAGATCAAATCTAAGTGAAATTATCCTCCTGTTTTATAGAGTTGCATCACTTCTTGTGTCTCTGTAGACACAGTTGTGTTACCTATGCACCTTAGATGGGCCTGCCACACCTAACAGCATAGTATCTGCAATATGATGGATTTACAAGGCAGTTATGTCTCAACGATCCAGTCATCATCCACAATGAGGGAGTCCTAAGCTAGCAAAGACTAAAAGTACATAAAATAACCCATATCAGATGGGTTATTGAAGATACAGATTCATGAAGAATCTAGAAGGGTAAAATGAGAGCATTAAACAAAACAGAATGTGAGTACAGCCAGGAGTCCAGGCTCACTGTAATCATCAGTACAGCAATGGCACAGCTCTGGCCCATGCTAGTATTCACACTCTCACCCCGCAGACTGAGAGCTGGAAGAGAGCAGACCTGGGCCTGCCTCCACCAGTTTTTGGGAAGAAACAGACTCAGTCACAGGCATATGAGCTGCAAGCTGTGCCATTCCATTCCTCAGCAAGCCAAGAAAATAGTCCCTCACCCATTTTACTTACTGACATGAACAACATCTTAGCAATGAATCAATTTTCTGCAAAGATTCAGTAAAGCCTCTAAGCAATTTCTTCATCCAGATGAGTTTCTAGTCACAGCTTCTGGCCGGATGTTTTTTCACATTGCTTCACAACTGGCCTAAAGGCTTTGTTAGACTGAGACCTAAACAAATACTGAGACCAAAACCAAGGTTAACCTTTCTCTGCAGAAATAACAACTATTGTTTCTTTAAAAAAATCAGGTTTTTATTCCTTTACCCAACATAAAAAACATTTCTTGTATTCTTTCCCCCTACTCCTGATATTGTCTCAGATGTTTCAACAAAGCAGGCTTCTTCTCTGCTTAGAGCAGCTTTTCAGAAACTTACATTCTTCACTTTTCTTTGCAGATGAAAGTTGAAGCTTCATCAAAGCTTGAAGGGTCTAGTCAAGCTGTACTAACCTCAGGTGTGAAACAGCCTGAATGTTCATTTCCACGTTATTGCTCAAAATATTCTTTATTGTATGGCACATAGAAAGCTTAAACATGGTCATTCACAGTCCAAGCAACTAAAACAGCAAAGAGATGTCTGTGTTGTGAGAACAACACAACTAAAGATAAGGTACCACTTGGTTCATTTATCGTAAGTTTTCAGTTTGGAACTCCTCCACCTTGACATTGCCCAAGTTTTAGCTCATCCTTGAGCCTTTCTTCTATGCTGGGCATTTACTTCCTGTTCCTCAAGCTCAACAAAAGAGTCGAAGACAGGATAAGCCAAAATGGCCATTAACATTTCAGTAAGTCTACCTTAGTAAGGAATGTTAACTTAAAAGTGCATGAGCAGATTTAACAAAAGGCTTGCTTTGCCCAACCTATGTGGCTTAATCCAGTGATATATTACATAATTCACTCCACCTGGGATCATATCCAACCCACTCACTTGTGCTGCTCTATTTCTCTCTTTCCATCCCTTCTGGGAGGCTCCACACTCCAGGGTTTGATTCTCTGCTATGGTGCTGCACTCTCCGAGATGGTGCTACACTCTCTGAGAACCCTTTCTTCTTTCTAACCCACTCCATATCAGTGAGTCCTCTTTAAACTGTTCCCTTAAAGCTTTCCTGTACACTTCAGCTTCAGGCCAATATTAAGCATAATTTCTGTTCTTTGTATTTCCCCATAATTTGCAGATAGTCTGCAATAATACATTTCTGGCATCTCTGTTGTTTTAAATTCTGGCTTATTCTTCCTCAATCTCTGTCTCTGTCTTTTTATATTATTTTCCTTGTCTAGCAGCAAAAGTGCCTTTGTTTCCCACTCATTTCTCATCTCTGTGTTACCAATTTCTGTATTTTCACATTACTCGTACCAGGGATTTAAAGTAAAAAGAAATTGTTTTCTAGATGTAAGGCTTTTTCTAAGTGCTACACTGGTTGCTTCCCATACTTGATGTTATTTTCTAGCCTTGGGAAACTCTATATAAGCAGAAAAAGGCATACCAAGTGGGGAAAAAACAGGCTTTTTGACAAGAAATGATGGTGCACTGTGAAGAGAAAGGCAGCAACCTCATTAATTGTCATTTCTGTAGAGGTTTTGCATGGGGAAGCCTTGCTTCTTGGAAGCCTTGACCCAAGTTCTGTTCTTGTTGCTACATTTCTCTATAGCAGCATCAGCCATAACTGGATGTCACTGTGCTACTCCAATGACACAAAGCAAAAGATTTAGAAAGCAGAAAACTATATCCTTGTTAATTCTCTGCATTCAAAATTCTAATTGTGGTAAAAACCCTAATGAAAGGTAAACACCTCTAATAAGCCTTTCAAAATCCCCATGTTGGGTTCCTGAAGATGCAGTGACAAACTGAGAGTCTAGTGCCTACATTCAGTCCTGTTAATTTGCTTGCAGAAATGACCTGATTGCATTGGCAATTACACAGTTACATCTGGAATGTTACCAACACATACCTTTCCACATAGTTTTCAACTAGCTCTCCCTCTAGACCAAAAAGAAAAATCCCAAATATTGTGATGACGGTGTATCTTTTTAATGGCATATAAGAATCTGAAATCCTACTGATTGTTGACTAACCATTGCTACATTGACATAAATTGACCCCATTAGTAATTAGTATAAAAATATATCACTGAAACTCTGACTTGTGTCTGGTGTTTGTGTGAAATAAATGAACTTGAGAAACAGAGCTTCACAATATGACACTGTCTTTTACATCAGAAAAAAGACACATCCCCGGGCTTGGACTCCGCATTAATCCTCAAAAAGCACATCTCAGAAGCCTTTAAAATCTTTGTATTATTTCATTGGATAAATGAGCAACTTCAGGAATTCTAAGTATTGCTGATCCATGTTGTGGTATGAAACAGGAAATTGGAGCACCCTATGTCTTCAAAAGCTGAAGTGAAGAGTTACACAGGGAGCATACATTATTCATAGAATGTAAAATGCACATTATCAGAACAAGAGAAAGCTATTTTCTTTGGCAGAATAAAATAAGGCAGACTGAAAAATATGCAGTGGTATGTCACTTAGGTAGAGCCCTGAGTCAAACAGCATTCCCCACCTGTCAGGACCCATGTTTCACATGCCTGCTGCTGGAATGAATGAGGATTTGTTTTTAGTAAAGACTTCTGGTTCATCCACCATAGTACAATTTGCTTAATTTTATATTCATGTCCTGTAATTACAGAAGTGAAAGAGATGGCAGTGGTATGCCATAAACACTCTGTTGGTGTAAATTTGTACTGGGAAATGGCAATGTGAAAAAAATAAAAGTCCTTTGAAAATAAAAGGTGAGAAACATAAAATATTAGCTAAGGACAAATCTTTCAAAGAACAGAATTAGGCTACACTTTAAATGATAATTCCTTGGGTATATCTTGTATTTTTGACTAATATGTCTCTGACTATCCCAACACTGTATATATAGGATATTGAAATTTGTACTGTTAGACAATAAAATACGTCGGGATTCATCTGAACATTTTCACTAAAAGTTAGGCATCTAGTTGAAATCAATCCTTTAGTTTCTTTCTATAGTCAAGGGGAAAAGAGATGCATTTCTAGAGAACAGTTCATCTCTCCATATCATATTTGCTGTCCCAGGAATGGATGAGCAGCTTTTCAAATATGCCTCTATGGCCAGATTTAATGTCTATCTCACATTAAACACTAAATTTGTACAGACCGAAGCAAAATTAGTTAAATCCTTCCCAAAGGCATGAGACTGTGAAATAAAAGGTTAGGTAAGGTTCAGTCCAGTTTCTCTGCTGCTTTGCTCATGGAAGATAGGCAAGTCATTCATGTCTCTTCTCTGCTTCCTTCTTTCATTTAACTAAACTATAACTAGATAATATGACAGGGTTCTTTGCTCCTGTCTCTGTTTTCTAGACACTGTTATAATAACAGTGTTATTATAATGGTGGTATAATAAGGCTGGATATCATGAATACTGTGTTGCTTAGCTATTTATATATGCAGTGTTCTATTTATGGTGGTGATTTGCAACATATGCACTTGACACCAGTTTCTGTTTCTTCGTTATTGTACAGCTTTTTATGACCAAACGCAATATCTGCCTGTACAACTCATGAGGAAAGTCAGAAAGAGCTGCACATGTCTCAGACAGATAATAAATGTTAAAATCTCTATATTTTGTCACAGGTCACAAATACTAAACAAAATACAGAAATAAAACCACAAAAATAACACAGAATAAACATGGTGGTAGGTTTGCACAGCCTCATACTAATGTTTTCAACAGTACTTTTATCCTGAGTCCTGCTCTTGAGCAAAAACAGTTAATGGATGTCCTATGTCTCTGTTAGTGGAATGATATGAATAATGCAACATGATATTCATTTGCTTTTTTCATCCCACTATTCTTCCACTAAGCCAGCTGCCAGCTTTAACTGTCATTTCCAAGGACCTAAGGATCAGGTGGGATTATATGCTCAGGCTTTTCTTATTAATAACTGTGTGAATCAATAAGGCGTAAGCCATTTAGCATAATATACCTATGAAATACTAAGTTCCCAAGCTCAATTTTTAGTTCTTATTTCTTATGCATCTTGATATAGATTTGTCTGTTAAAGTGGAATAAACTGTCATGGATAGGGAGTAGATAGGTTTCTTGTGTTGTGCTGAGTACTTGCTTCTTGCTTTGACAAAATCCATATATCCTTCAAGAACTAGAAGCTTTTAGAAAGGTTATTTGTAATTTTTTTTTAAGAATACCAGCAGATTTCAATGATGTTATGAAGAGGGTAATTCATTAACAAATAATTAGGTGCTGTAAAATTTCAGTCAGTGAAATTTCTTTGGATCTTTTCGACATTGTTTTTTACCTTTTGAGCTTCATCATTTCAGATTAGAAAGAAGTCAGAAAGTAGCAACTTTGAAACAGGAAGCAGTTCACTACACAAATATTTGGGGAACAGAAATCTTTCTTATCTTTCTTATCTGTCCTAGCTATGTTTTCACATCTAAACAGCTAAGAAGTGGAAAACTACAGCAGGGTAAAACAGATCACTGAAGGGACTTGAAGCATACAGGAAGTTATAGGGAGCTAGATATCCTGAATAAATTGTAGAATCATATAATGGTTTGGGTTGGAAGGGATCTAACTCCAACCCCCCCCCCACTATGAGCAGGGATGCCATTTTGATGACTAACATACCAGGTTCCTCCTTTCTGCACCCAAGTTGTGTGGTTTAGCTGTGGCAGTGATATGTCTCCAGCCTGCTGAGCAAACGTGCCTGAAATTCCTACTGCGGAGGCAGACACAGTAAGCAAAGATCCCTACTGCCACAGTCCTCATCAAAGCCTGAGATTGATATCACTTCTTCACAGAGTTTATGTGATGTCTAAAGGCAACAGAGCTGCAAGAAAGGCAAGTGCATTTGACAAGACCAAGGACTGGTCAGCTCTGTTGTGATTTTCTCTCTCTCTTTCTTCCTTTTCTTGTGACTTTACCATTTAGCATCATTGTACTCTGGGGCTGAGTGATTTAATGTACTATTACTAATGACAATTCAGCCATCATACTCCAGAAGTTATACTACAGTTCTAAAACTGTACTTATGAAACAGGTGGGAGAAAAAAAGTAATATTAAAACAAACAAACACACAAAACAAAACAAAACAAAAGAAACTCTACTAACTAGCAATCTCTTTAGAAATATTGTCCTAATTGGAGATCAGCATTAATGAACCAATTGGGACAAAATAAAAAAAGAAAAGGAGGTATTTGGAAGAGCCGGTTCAGTAATGAACTGTCAGGGCCTACTCTCTTCTCACCTAATTGAAATGCTGGTTCACCTGCCTTTTTTATTAAGTTGCCATTGGTTTTCAAGATACTTCCCACAGACAGATTGACATGTGGATTTTATATTAACTTCTGGAGTTGCTGCACTTCACTTTTATAGCATTGTTTAGGTGTTGAGGGTTTTTTTCTTTATTTTATAAAGAAAAGAACATTTTGACCTTATTAATAACAGTGAAAACGCAAATTTTCATACAATTTTTAGTCCCACACAGCTTGGTCCACACAAATCTATTCACACATAAGCACAGGTACATGGCCGTTTTTTCCATTTAGAATGGTGGTTACACTAGCTGCTGACATTAAGAGATGGATTGGTTTGTTTTGCATTCCATTTTCAAGTATTTTCTATATCCTCATATGTTTTTTAAGTTTCTAAGAGGCAATTTAAGGATTGCTGTTCTGTGCCAATTAAAATAGTTTTGGTACCAAGGGAGAACTCGCCCAAACTCTTTATACTAAATGATGCTACTTACCAGTACTTGTTTCATCAACAAAAATTAGAATTGCTTCTCTTATGAGAAATAAAAGAGAAATTTGTTTTCCCTGCCACAGTTGTCACCTTAGGATCATTTCTGATGAGGGAAAACATTCTTTTTTCTGGCCTTTTCAGCCACCAGAGTTATTCTGAGAGCACTTGTTCAAAAATAATATAAGCAATGTTTTAGTCTCCTAAGGTAACCAAATTATCGTAGATATACAGAACAGTTTGACAGGGAAGAGGAATTTCCTTTGTGTAGGGCTGCAGCCTCCTCAGCAGGTCCCCTCCCATCCTTTGCTGCAGCTGCCCCACAGAGCCTGGGGAAAAATCTTTTACAAAGAGGGAAACTTTAGAGCTTCCTTGGCTTTTGTAATAAACGTACATGTCTGTGAAAAGTGTCACTCCTAGCAGAGCCAACAGTAGTTTTACTGCAGATCTAAGCAAGACTAAACTTTCCATACTTGCTTGCTTTGTAGTTGATGTTTTCTACATGTAGGCAGCTGGGTCTTTGCTCTCATATGCTGGGATTGAGGTTTCTTTATCATTAGTTTAGAAAACTTCTCGTGTGTGACACCAAGTTGGTGTTTCCGCCCTGTACAGAATTTGGGATAATGAAGAGGAGGAAAAGTGTCACTGGCCTGAATCTCTGCCCAGGGTAGAATTCAGACAGACCAGAGGCATGAACTGTCCTAAGATTAATATTTCTATACTATTCTAAGATTAATGTTTCTTGAACTAAAGATGTTTCTACAAATATGGATGTCAGACTTCTATTGGAACGAGAGAATCTAATGGGTTCAATGGTGAGAGAATTCCCTCAAAATAATAAAAGAAATACTAGAAAAAAGGCTGCCACATACAAAGTAAATGATAATGGTATGAGCACCTCAGAGTCCTTCCTGGATGAATTAATCCAAGATAGAATCCACCCTGCATTAATTACCATTATAACTGGTCCTCTTTCTTAAGCTTTGGTGTTCACTATATTGCACAATATGATTTGCTGTGTGTTTTGTATTTACTTATCACCACTTAACTATAAGTCTGAGAACTACTAACACCACAGGTTTAGTTTAGTTTAGTGCAATTTCTGCTTGTATCATAATTATTTTTTATGTTCCATTAAGTTTTTATGTGATTCTAGATGTTCTCACAAATCGTTTACTTCATATATGTTAATTTGCTTTATTTGCATTTCTTTGTGATCTCTTTACAGTTAACAGCCAATTACTATAGTATTAGATATTAATTCCATCATAAACTATGGTATTTATTGCATATAGCTTAGAAGAAATAATAGATTATGCACACTTAAATAACTCATTTCTATATCTATAATATTATCCATGGACATATAGCAAAACACTCTAAACATCCCAATGTAAGTAATTATTATCTCTCCCCATGTAAATACATAAACAGAGAGGCTGTGACTGTCTTATAGATACTAATTTTAATGATCTAATTCAAAACCCTATTGAGTCTATTTACTGCCTCCAACAGGACTTGAATCAACCTCCAAAAGTCAGCAGGAAGTGGAAAGCAGGAAGTCTCCTGTATCTCTGTTAGAGACAGGTCTTCTAATTAATAATCTTGAAAATGATTCATCAAAACAAGAATTTAATTTTATTTGTTGTAGCAAGAAGTAGGCTATTAACTTCCAATGTCACTTTGGATCCCAAAGGTTCATTTGCTGCCAAGGCCATGAAAAGAGATCACACTTGTAAATTCTGACTGATCAGTTTTGCTGCTGAGATTTTATGTCACTTGCTGTCCAGTAGCAAATAATTTCTTTCTCTCAGCAGCTACTGTCAATGAGTTCCTAGCCAGAAACCATCTCTTGGAGACTGAAAAACAGTTCTGTGGCCCGTTATCCCCCTCATTTTGGTAGTTTCACATCTGCAATAGAAGATGTACTGCCTTAATATAGCAGATGAAGTACAGACACAGCACATAACATCCCTCATTTAGCTTTACTTGCTAATGATAACTATTAGCTAAAAATTGATGGATTTGAAACAAAATCATCAGTAATGATATAACTAAGGATGTTTGGTCACCCTTTAATATTTTTGAATTAACTATATCAGACTGAACCTCGAATTGATGAGTTCGTAACAGAAGGGCATCAAGGGGTACTTTTTTCTTGCTGAGAGGAAAAAAAGGTCTGGAGACTTAAGTCATCCTTTAGGATTCCCTACCAGAAAGGAGAATCCCCCATTTTAAAAACAGACAATATCACACAGTGGCAGAAAAGGACTTTTTCATGTTTTCATAGAAAAGCATAGGCAAAGCACCATAACAGAGCCTGTTACAGGCTCAGGAGTGCTCCAACAGACCTGGGACAGCAAAGCAGCTTCCCTCAGGAGCCACAGGAAAGCTTTGGTAATGCTGTGCCTTTCTGCCAGCCTGCAGTTCTCTGCACATATAGACAAGATATTTTGGTTAATACTGATAAGATTCATGACAATATTAGCATTTACTTTGCTTGGGATATGCAAATCATTGTCAGCTTTTTTTTCAGCACGGAAGTAGCATCAAAGATAGATCCCTTTCTAGTATGCCCACCCAAGGATTATGATAGAAATAGGTTTTTTAGAGATTTAGTTCAAACTGTCATCTCTAGCTTATTTTTTCAGAAGCAAATATGCAACTGCATTTCAATCCAATCACAGTAAACATTATTCCACAAACACTATGATCTCTACTCTTTACAGTGTCTAACTTTTGGATAGCAATCCTAAATACATCGATAAGTATGTGTTGCCTTCTCTTAATAGGCTTTCTGCAAAATCCTAGGAGTGTAATAAGCCCTCAGCAACCAAATTATTTTATTGCCTACTACTTCACATAGTGTTGAAAATTATTTAAGACAGAGGATAACACTGAAACACAGCAGAGTACAGGAATATAAGAACTTCTGAGGCAACACTGACTGCTACAGATCTGATGCAGATCTGTTGAATCACCATGGAGAGCCAACTTCTCCTCTTTATCACCTATCACTGATTTATCTGTCAGCCCTTGTTCAGCTTCCAGTCAAAGAATGTCTCCTGCCACATAAACACGCGGGCAGAGCTCAGCACAAAGGGCTCCTGCTTGACACTCAAGAAGCAAACTTTAATAACTGAACTTGTGTCCAAATTTGATATACAGGGTACAGATAACTACACAATGTGTCACTGTCTTGACGAGCAAAGTCCAAGATGATCAACAAAGAAATTAATTTGGCAATTTAACATTTAATAACTTCTTCTTGTCACTGCTCAGCCTATCCCTTATAGCAGAGTTACTGAATCAAGGCTGTATGCATGTATTTCAGCATGAAACATGCCAAGGCTGAGCCTGAGCACACTTTAACTTGCAGGTATTTTAAGATGAAGCAGCAGAGATTCACACATCCAGGCACATCTGTATGTGCCTCTTGCTCTGAGATGTTCTAGCTACACTACAGCACACTTGAAATCTTACGGAGATAATCCAAGGGGGTCCTGAGTTAATAGAGGCCAATATGGAAACACCAGTGAAATAATTCAAAGGCGTTAAACGGTTTTCCTCTAGGAAGACAACACAGTCAACAGCCCATCTGAGATGCCGCTACAACAATGCACTCATCTTGGGAAACAAACAGGAGGACTTTGAAGCCACCTGCTTCTAGAAAGATACTTGATGCTAGAAAGATACAACGTAGCTGCCATTATTGAACATTGGTAGATGAATCCATGATTGGAGTGCAGCTGTCAATGATCATGGGCTGCTCATGGGACAGGAGAGGACAGAGCAGAGGGGTTGGCCTCTCTATCAAGAAATGGCTAGACTGTTTAGGGATGAGCAAAAAATAGCCATTAGCAAGTGAAAGCTTATGGGAAGATCTACAGACTGAGGCAACAAAGGGAACTTTGAGGCTGATGAATATTACAGCTCACCTAATCAAGCTGGGCCTTCTGATGAAGCCTCTTGTTTCAGTTAGAGGAGGCATCATGCTTGCAGGATCTAGTCCCGCTGCACAACTTTAGCCACCCCAGTATCTGCTGGAAAAGTAATACAGAGAGCTGTAGGCAATCCAGGAGACTCATGGAGTGCATTGATCATATCTTCCTAAGCCAAGTAATAGACAGGTATTACTTTAAGTCACATAATAGAAACACCTCTGCAGACACCCAGGTCAGTGCAGAAGAAGGGGAAGGAGGTCCTTTAGGCACCAGAGTAGAGATTCCCCTGAAGACATGGTGCAGACCACTGTGAGGCATCTGTGCCATTGCAGCCCATGGTGGTCCATGGTGGAGCAGAGATCCCCTAGATAACACCATGCTAGAGAAACTGGATGCACTAGAGCAGACTCTGGGCAGGACCTGTGGCCTAGGGAAGAGAGGAGTCCATGCTGGAGGCGGTTTCCTTGCAGGACTTGTAAACTCGTAGGAGACCCATGCTGGAATAGCCTGTTTCTGAAGGACTGCACCTATTAAGAGACCTGCACTGGAGCACAGAAGAAACACAATACACAGGAAGGACTCACACTGAAGAAGCTCATGGAAGACTGTCTCCCATAAGAGGGAAGCCACAAGTGTCCTCCCCTTGAGTAGGAAGGAGAAGCAGAGACAACATGTGTTGAACTGACCACATTCCCGATCTACCTGTGACACTGAGTGGGAGGAGGTAGAGAAAATGGGAAGTGAAGTTGAGCCCAAGGAGAAGGGAAGCATAGAGGGAAGGTGTTTCAAGATTGCAGGGTGTTGTGGATTGAAAACAAAGGTTCTGGGAGCTAAAACCGTTTTTNGAGGGGCTGCCGCAGCGAGGGGCCAGGAATGGCACGAGTCGGGGTGGCCTGGTGGTGGTACTGGGACCCCGTGGGATGCCAGGCGGAGCCGCAGGGGGACCCACGCCCCGGCCCAGGGTTGGCCATGTGGTGTTGAGACGCCATTTTAGCTCATAGCAGAACCTCTCACTAAGGGCAGTTCCCGGGCACTGACCATCCAATCCGAGGGATGACTCACACCTGGGAGACGCCCGCACCTGGGCGAGATTGGTCCCCTATAAAAGAGTGAGCGAGGCAGCCATCTTTCCTCTTTCTGGACGGAAGCTGGTCGGGAGGACATCTGCTCACCTCAGCGCCGAGTTTTGCAGCAGCATGGGCGAATTGGCGACTCCAGTGACAGTGGCACAGGCTGAGGACCACATCTTTCCATCAGCAGCGGTATTCCTTCCCAGGGAAAAGGAGGGTGTGCAGTCACGGTCTTTTAACTGTCCAGGTGTCTTTTCAGGAGCCACCGACAAAGACCTAGTGCTACCCTAGCACTTTCCTGTATCAGCCACTGGACCTGGAAGAGCTTAATTTGTCTGTCTTTGTGTATTATTGTCAGTTTTCTGTGTGTAAAATAAATCTTGTTACTTTTTTTTTTTTGGCATGTGTTGCTTCTATTGGATCTCTCTTGTCAGTATCACACCTCCTAGTGGTAAAACCATGACGCAGGGTTGCTCTGAGCTACTTTGGGGTTCTCTGCAACTTCATTGCACTTTGTGCACTCAACTCAATACTGCACTTCATGAGGTGGTATTCCCATGGGTTGTACATGTTTCTTATCTAGATGCAGGCTGCATGGACAGACCATGTTTCTGGACATGCACTCTAGTTTGTTCTCACAACAGAGTAAGTAATTTATTTGGCATATGTCACAGATCACGTAGTCACATCCGAGCTGGTCTCTTCTTCATCCTAGAGTAAGGATATGCATATGAGAACAGTAGTTGTAATTACTACAAGACACCAACCAAGACTTTTAAATGAACTCTTTCTGGTTTTACCGATACAGCTTTTCTTCTCTAAATTTTTTTGTGTGTCAGTTTCAACCATTTTTGTTAAAACTATACGCTTCCAGGAGATAAAACCCAACTGGATGTTGAAAAAAACATTTTTTACAGAAAATACTTGGTGACTTACAGTTGCTAATTAACATTTGGAAAGTATTTCAAAGATAGAAAGGGTTACAGCAATGCTAAATATGGTCTCAGTTTTCCTCTCTGGTCAGCAACAATTACTATTTACCAGCATTTCTAGATTATGTATCTTCCCCACGCTACCTCCATTGACAGCTAAATACATACATATGGACAGTTGCATAAATAACTCACATATAATAACTCGTTCTTCAATCTTTCCTTAGTGGCACATGAGGAAGAGGGAAATATGCAAAAATTGACTTTTACAGTGTCACAGAAAGAAGTCTACATCATAGCATATATATAATTAATGTGATATTTGAAAAACTTCAGTCAGACACACTTTCTCTGTCTCTCTTGGTTGTTTTCAACATTTATGTTATTCATCAGATTATTCTGTGATAAGAAAAATAGAGTGGACATCTACACTTCAACATGTATTTCTATAACATGCCCTCTAGGTGTTCCTTGGCTGCCTGCTGGGCCTTCTGAGTCTTGTTTTCAGTATCTTGATTGTTTGAGAATAATGTCAAGAGTGACCTGCACAGCAATTTCCTTTCTGCCAAATTTGTTTTATTTTTAATTAAATGCTGCACTGCAATATGTTTGAACATATTCAGTGACCTGTAGAAAAGAAAAGGAAAAAAAGGTGTATTCAAGGAATGACTTGCCCAGAATAGATCCCATAAGTGATAAAGTATCCTTATTTCCTGTAATTTATTTCTACATAAGACTGTAGATACAGCATCAAGTGGTAAGACCTAACTAGGTCCCTTAAGGTCAGTCTGAGCTTATGCTCAAACAGAAATATCCAGTAAAGACTAGGATATCTAGGAAAAGCTTATAGCATTTAGTCCATTTTTCAAAACCCACACAGCCCCCCTTGATACTGGCACTTAACCCAACTTACCTTCAGTATAGCTTCAGTGTGCAATTTTTTCGGCCTTAGTCATTTTTCTTGTGGTCCTTGGTAGTCAAGCTAATTCAATTAACTGCTTCCATGAAAAGTGGAGGGATCTCCACTTTTCATGGAGGGATCTCCCCTTCACAACCACTCCCCACGTCAGTCTTTTCCTGTTCCTTGCTTGCTGTTGCTCTGTCTTCCTCCTCCCATCTACCTCTTAAAAAAGCTTTGTTGCCCAAGAGATATCATTAGCTGAACTTACAAAAGCAATTTTGGCTTTATAATAATGGATTAAACCAATACATCTATTGTCCACCAGAATTGGTACAGTGTAAATGGTGGGGACACACACAGTCAGAAGTCAAGAGGAAAGGTGGAAATAGTAGGATATAGTGGTAACTCACTCATTCAGCAGTAGTGAACTTCTGTCCAGGCGCACCACGTTTTGTAACAATATACCAGGATTCATCTTACTTAACTGCAGCCAGATGAGACAAGGATCAATTTTAGAATGTTTCCTCATCTTGATAAGCAGAAGAAAAAGAATGGCACCCCTGCAGAATGATTCATCTCATCTCATCTCATTCCTCTTCACTAACTACAGAGTAGACCTTGAAGACTGGCTTAAACTACAGTTCTGTTGAGCAATTTGAGTGTCTAAATACATGTGTCTAAGTGCCAGATGAGACACCCTAGGGTATCATGTCAATCAGCCTCATACAGACATTTTGGATATCCCAGAACATCCATACTGATTTCTAAATGTAGGCACCTACATCATTCTCCCAACATCTCAGTTTTGGAAGTTCCCCCTTCTTTCACACTAGTGTCACCCTGTGAACCCAAAGAGAGTTGAAAATATGAAGAGTACTCACATCTGAGCACACTTTGTATCTTTATTCCAAGAGCCTACTCTAACAGGATTAGTCAAAGTGATTAGCTGATAAGGACCCTGCATGTTCTTCTCTCCTGTCTTCAGAAACAATATTGGGGGGGGTTGTAACAAAATGAAGGGTTTTGTTACTGCTCTGAATCCCCACTGAAAGCCATCCAGCCCCACTGAATTCTGCTTACTCCAGAAAATCTGCCCATGGAGTTGTCATCCTCGTGTCACTAATTCTGCTCAGTAATTTACAAAATGCTATTTTCATGTTTTCCTCACTGGGTCCCCTTACTATGGTACCTAAGTTTCTCATTGTATGTACAACCTGTCACATCTCAGTGTTCAAAATATCACAGGGTCTACCATGCTTATGTACTCATACTTTAGTATGTAGTCATTTACCTACATGTACGTTATAGTGTCTCCCTACTCTGCCCATGCTTTCTAACCAGGATTTTCAGCCTTTGCAGTTATAATTCCCAGAACCAGCAAAGCCTCCTGTGCTTTAAACCCAAATCAATACAATTTGAAACACAAAAAAGACAGGGATATTTTTAGTAAATATTGGCCAAACAGCACAGTCATTTCATATCATAACCATAGAAAATTCAGGACAAAACCATCAAACAGATTTGAGTGGAAAAAAAACAGAACAAAAACAACAAAGGAGAAAAATAATTCGAATAGAGTTGCTTTTACACTAATGCACATGATATTTGTTCCAAGCACTGAAGTCCAGGTTTACTTCTTTGGATAGAGAATTTTTGAACACTTTTCCCAGGTTACAAAACAGATTCAGAAACACTGGATTCAACAATACTGCTGGAAGATTTCATTCAGTATTTCTAGTGAATGCTACCTGACTTTAAACAATGCGTTCCACTGAGGCAGGAATCAATTTTCAATGCAATGTTCTAAAAAACTATAGATCCCTTATTTGCATAATTCAGGAAATATCTTTAACTAACTTCCACCACTTAAGGTATTGTCTTAACAATCAGGCTAGTGAGTCATTCCATCTCTGGTCCTGTTATTTTCTTTTAGCATAATGTAACTCCTACCAAAATGGGTAAATTTTGAATATTTTTATTTTTGCAGTATCTATTGCCTGTAGACAAAGCCAGTATAAATATTTCCCTTTTGTCCTCTGCAGTGTCCCAAGACCTTAAACTAGATTAAACTGGATAGAAACCAACACAAACCAAGATTACACCTGGCAATTGGGTAATCCAGAAGTAATTCCATCACTTTACAAATATGTGCAAGTAGGAACTGCTATTCCAGTGACAACATTCTTTCATATATATGCACGTATATTTTCTGGGGCAATGAGATGTTGGGTGACTGTTCAGTACTAGTATCAAGTATCTCTCTAATGTCAGCAAAATTATCTTTCAATTCCCATGCAGATCTCTGTCAGAAAGCTCAGCAATGAATAAAGCACCGTATCCATGTGGTCATGCACAATGAGGTATAAGCACAATGAGGAAAGAATCATAGAATACTTTAGATTAAAATATTTTAGCTTGCGTAATCCAGCTTCTTACATAGAGCTGGATTTAGTTATTCAGGTTTCTCAGAAAGTCATTCAGTTGCACTCTAAGGATCCCCACCAACAGAGATTTGACAGTCCCTCTGGACTACACTTTCAAACCTATTTCCTTAGATCTAATCAGAATTTCACAGTTCTAATTTGTGTCTGCTGACCCCAATCCTAAAAAACTATGCATCTGTGTACCTCTCAGAAGAGTTCAGCTTCATCTTCTAGACAGTCCCACATCAGGTAGCTGCAGACTAGATCTCCCATTGCCTTATCTTAAGGCTCAAAACCCCCAGCTTTCTCAGCCTCTCAATTTACAACCGATGCACCAGCCCCATGACTTCCTCAGCGATCTTCTGGTGAACTTGCTCCAGTACATATATGTTTTCCTTGTTCTGAGGAGCCAAAATCTGGGCACAACACTCCAGATGTAGTCTCACCCATGCTGAGAGGAGTGCGAGGTTCACTGCCCTTGAGCTCTTGTTAATTTTTTCAAGCTTATAATACAAAAGTGAATCTTTGAATATGTGATCCAAATGGTGTACAGATGTAAAACTAAATGTGAAAGCAGAGCAGAAGTGTTGCAATCTTATCAGGTGTTGTGGTTTTACCACA
>VYZS01064523.1:0-13314 GCA_013400695.1 Neodrepanis coruscans
CACACACGCACACACCCTTCTCCCGGGCCGGCGAGGGGTGGGGTAGGGGGAAAAACGGTTTTATCTTCTAACCCACACCAAAAGGTAACCTCCTGTTTTTAATACAAACATACAAAAGACCTTACCTCATAAGGGTAAAACCTCCTACATGTTTTTGAGGACCTGGATCTTACAAAATGAGAAAAGTTTTATAGCTGAAATAGTTCTGGTAACTAAGCACAAGGGAGGAATTGTTTGTCATGGAAAGATTTGTAAATTGGAAGTATAAGCTGCTACATTTATTGTAGTTGTCTGTGAAGCTAAATTAACAGAAATATGAAATAAATCACTAGTGTAAGTATGTTGTGTGAACTATGCTCTTCAGAAACATGCAGAACCAAAGAAGCATACTAGGTAAGAAATCATTGCATGGTTTTAAGCCTTGCAGCATGGCAAATTTTTAGGTCTGTTGTAAATATTTAAAAGTTGGTCATCTCAGGAGCAATAGAAGTTGTTCTGGGATGCTGAGAAACGAGCAAATGCTCGTAACAGCAGTTGAGTTTAATTTGCCACATAACTCTACACAGCTACTGCTCTTTAATTTTGAGGGGGGTTTGTTGGGCTTATTTTGGTTTTTTTTTTTTTTAATCTCAGCAGATTTTAATTGTAAAATTGAAAGACTTAATTATGAAACTGGTTTTAAGTTTTGGTTTGAGTTTTTTTGGTTAAAGTGTTTTTTTGGTTAAAGAATTCAGCCATAAAATTTTCATTGTGAGAATTCTGATGAGGAATTATTCCTTATAATCATGTACCTTTTTTTTTAATATGCAAACTCTTTTTTCCTAAAAAATGGATATTGTTTCATGCAAAACTAGATGCTGGTGTGTTCTGGAGGCCAAACATGTGGGAATAATTTTTGCTCTATGTGGCAGTCATGTTTATGGCTGGAACCTTAGGTTTTATCTGTAAGCATTTGGAAGAGCTTAATCCAATACTCATTGGAATAAATAGACTTAGTTTTCTAGTATCTATTTTTGGCAAGCTGTAGATCAGCATTTTGCTGTTTAAAAACAAGAATTTTGAATGATCAGTTCCAAAAGTACCAGTTTTATTTAAAGAATTCTGCCTCTCCTATTACAGAAGATTGCTGGACTTTATTATCCAGGAACATTTTCCATCAATAGCTATGAATGATTCAAATAGATATCTGGTA
Source organism: Neodrepanis coruscans (assembly GCA_013400695.1). NCBI lineage: Eukaryota > Metazoa > Chordata > Aves > Passeriformes > Philepittidae > Neodrepanis > Neodrepanis coruscans. The sequence goes on from VYZS01064523.1 coordinate 1,193, forward strand.
AGTCTTTTTGAGTGTTACTTTTCATTTCCACAAGCATGTGAACAAAAATTACACAAAGCTCTTCAGATTTTTGTGTTTAAAAGGTTTTAAAATTTGAACTAAGCTTCCAGGTTTTATTGGCAAAAATTTGTTAATTCTCTGCAGTAAAAATCTGCTTCTTGATTTTTTTTTGTTTTCACAAAGTCAAATATGAACATTCTTCACCACTTTTCATTATGGAAATGCTTGTTGTGAAACTTCCATTTTCTGTTATTTTTTGTTCTCTTACTGCTCAGATTTTCAATAAGCAGTGGTCATGAAGTTTTTCCTAGTATAAATGTAGTGTATATATAGTATATTTTAATATTCAGACTATAATATATAGCTTCTTTGTGTTTTTTTTTTAATTCTACTTCTTAATTTCCTCTAGGGCATCTGTATATACTTTTTTAATTACAGCCTTTGCTGGGTAAGGTTACTGTGCACTCTCCTAATTTAGAATGTGAATGAAAAGTCCTGACAGAGATATAAAATTTAAAAACTAGAACATGTTACATGTTCCTAAAGCGAATAAAATGTTTATGTCATTTACTGTTTTTGATACAGAGGACTTGAAGTAAAAGATGTATTTGATTTTAGGAATTTTTCTCTACAGTCGTATCAGAGACTGCAAATCTGATTGCATTGTGGATGTCCGTGGGGTTTGCACATGGTAAGCTCCAGTGGATGGCATTGGCTCTGCAGGAGGTTTGCTTTACAGTCATGTACTTAAAAATGGCTTTTATTTCAAACTTCAGTCTTCAGTTCTTCTGGTGCCTTCACCTACAGCTCTAGCTGTTATGCATTGATACACAAGGGTTTTTTTGTAAGAGAGTTAGGATCACTTCTGATTCCCCTCCAAGCCTCTTGCCCTCTCAGGATCGTGGTCTCAGGAGCATGAGTGTGACAGGAGTGAGACTGTGGGAGCAAGGATTATGGGAACTGTTGCACCTGTCCTGTGTACAGACAACCTGGCCTTTTATAGTGCACAGGGTACAGTGCTGTCCACCTTTGATTTATATCATTGAAGATAAATGCTGGTGCAAGCCCCAGTGAGCAGGACAGGACCACCCACTGCAGGGAGCAAGGGATTGCATGGGGCTCCTCCTTTCCCGGCCTGAAACAGCCAAGGGTCATAGGGACAAGCTGGTTTTCCAGAGTCTTGATCTCTGCATGGCAACTGCTCCAAAGTTCTCTAAGTTCAGTCGATCTATTTCACAGCAGATTTCCTAGAGACCACAGGGTTCAGGTGGAATTTTAACTTTTGTTTCTCCTTTTTGGTTAATTGTAGGTGTGTGCAATACAGATAACTTCAGTTTGTTATCCATAACAATTGATTATGGTCCGTTTGGATTTATGGACTCCTATGACCCGAGTGAGTGTAGCACCTGTTTTTAATATATTTTTTTAACTTAAATTATTGTTATTAAATTATGTAGTTTCTATGTTCATGAAAACTACTAACATTATTAGCAGAAAATTTCCAATTATATGTATTGTTTGAAGAGCTTTAGGGAAAAAAAATTTATCAGTGGCCAGTTTTATGATACACTATACAGGTTGCATTTTGAGGGCTGAAAGACTTTTTAATGAAATATTACTGCTAAATCCATTTTCATGAGAATGTTTCCATTTGAACTTCAGCAATTGAATAGATATTACAAAAGAACCTTAGGAAAATAAAAATTGTGTATTGCTGGAAGTAGCCAAAAGCAAAAGTGGAATACAGTAATTTTGCATGCATCAAGCTCTAGCTTTATAGTCACAGCAGCTGATTATGTGTAGGAAGAGAACAAGTCAAACCTACACAGTCATGGTAACCTGTCTTTGAAAGTATAAAATTTGTCTGCTATTGATGTATACAGGTCCAGTATGTACATAAATGCATGTTATTAGATTATTTTTAGAGGGTGCATCTGAGCAAGTTTCAGAACCAGCAGTGGTTGTCTCACTATGTGTTTTCATGAGTCTGCAGCCTCAAATTAAGGAAATCTCGGAATGTCATATTGTTCCTATTTTATTGAAAAAAATGGGGCTTTTCTGGTTTTAGATCTTTATGTGGTGGGTTGACCTTAGATGGCAATTAAGGACCCACCAGCAATTCACTCCTTTCTGCTCCAAAGTGAAGTAGAGAACTGGAAAAGCAAGGATGAGAAAAAGCATATGGGTTAAGAAAAAGATAGTTGAGTAAGCAAAGGGAGAAAAAAGGGCAGAGATGACCAACAAGTTGCAAACGCGGTCACTCACCACCTCCCACCACCAGACTGAGGCAGAGTCGATCCCCAGGCACCAATCAATCACCTTGGAAAAACTACCTCCAGTTTTTAGTGCTGAGCATGTTGTTGTATGGAATATCTCTTCGGTCAGGTGGGTCAGCTGTCCCAGCTGTGTCCCCTCCAAGCCTCTTGCCCACCCCCAGCCTGACTTTCTGGGGGTGCAGACTGAGAACAGGGAAGGCCTTGATGCTGTGCCAGCACTGCGCAGCAATGTGTCGAACACTGGTGTTATCAACACTTTTAGGCTCAAGTCTAAAGAACGGTGCCATACAGGCTGCTGTAAAGAAAACCAACTCTGTCCCAGCACAGACAGTGCACCCTAAAGCCAGATGAAAAGCTGTGGAGTTAAAATTCAGATTTGAACCACTCACCAGATCTGACAGATGTGTCATAGCTCTCGTGCTTAATGCTCTGTTTGTTGTGAGTGTGCCCTGAGGGCTCAGGCAGTGTTGTGTGCATTGATCAGCTTATCTGCATTTGATCTGAGCAAGGGGTTCCTGCTGCATCCACTCGGGCTGGTGCAGACATTTTACTTCTGGATATCTGTAACTTGCATAGCAGGTATTTGTTATCTTCCAAATAATGGTTTTGCATACTGGAACATACTAACCCTAATTTTTTTGTGAATACATAAAACTTGCTTGTACAACTGAAACAAATTTTGATTAAGCGGCCTATTAAATACATATTTATACAAGTGACTTTTCCAGAAATGCTTAAAAATCCTGAATCTGGTTGGACATTTGTTTGCTTAATCTGTCTGCTAAATAGTAGTGCTATATGTAGTAAAAACATTGGTTTTAAGTGTAAAAGACATTGCTTTTAATGTTAAAGATGGTATTTTGCTGTTTAAACATCTGAATTTCTTTTTATCTTCAAGAAGGAAAAATATCACTTGTGTCTATGTGTCCACATAGACATGGGAACTTGTCTATGAAGCATCTGTTCCTTAGATTTGCCAATAATGGATCTTGAGTTAATTCACTGTAAATAAGTATCCTTGTGATCTGATTTTAAATATTTAGCTAGTAGCTTTAGGTCTTTTATGAGTTTGCTGTGTAACTGTAAAAATGACTGTACTTTAATATTTTAACATTGATTGTTTATTGTATTGCTGTGGAAAAGTAATGTTTTGTTTGAAACAGATTTTGTTCCAAACACATCTGATGATGAAGGGAGGTATAAAATAGGAAATCAGGCGAATGTTGGGCTGTTTAATCTGAGCAAGCTGTTGCAAGCTCTAAAACCTTTATTGGATCCCAGGCAAAAGCAGCTGTAAGTAATCCTTAAAATATCTTAACACTTAAAAGAACTACTGAGGTGGGAGACCCCCTACTCACTATATGCAGAAGAAAGGGATTAACTTTTAAGATCTTCTAATTTTTTTTAAATGGAAATTGATTCTGGTTTAATTATTGGCCAGAATAAGGTTGGAGGTCATAAATAATAGTAAAATAGGACCACAAGGAGGTACTAGATATTGTGTGATCCATTTTCCTTTCACCTTTGCCTCTAGTTTTCTGTTCTGAATTTGTCTAGTTTGTTCTTTAAGATGCCTACTTATGAAAAGCATGCATCATCCTGAAGTAATAAGGTAGTATTTTGATAGCCTGTTTTAAAGATTCTTACATGAAGAACCCAGATGATTCAGAACATCGATGTTTCTGAGATACCAGTTAGAAGTTTTCATTGTTTATTGTACAGTAGGATTATACCCACAGTAGCATTTTAGTTCCTTAGAAGTTGGCATTTCTTTTGTTTTTGCAGGGCTTCCCAGATTTTGGAGGGATATAGTGAGCACTACTACAGCCGGTATGCAGCTTCAGAACTCACACCTTCCAGTCACAATACTATAAATGATATTGTGTAACAATTTCCTTACTTTGTTACTGTATTCAGTTTCACAGAACTATTCAAAGCAAAATTGGGTCTTCTTGGGGAGAATGAGAATGATAACTATTTGATTGCTTTCCTCTTAAAAGTGAGTTTACTTTTCTAATTTTGTTGGCAAACATCTGAACTGATACCCCATACTGGAAAAGCACTGATAGAAGTGTCTTTATTTCCCTAGCTTATGGAAGATACAAAAGCTGATTTTACAATGACATTTCGAGAGCTGAGTGAAATTACTGAAGACCAGTTAAGGGAGCTCCATATTCCTGAGGTATTAATACAAGCACCCAGTGAGACTCATATATCTGTGTTATGCTACTACCCCTTGTTAAGCCTGTATCTGGTAATGAAAGATACATTAATGAAAAGTGATTATGAAAGATGCATTAATGAAGAGTCCTGAAGTCAGATTTTCAGCCTCTGGTACAGGTTCAATATGAGTGGTCATAAATTCTCATACAGAGTTGGGAATGTGATTTTCTTCACATTTAAGATGGGTCTTCTACAAAGGGCTTTCCTCCCCCTCTCCGCCCTGTTTTTGTTGTTTTCTTCAAGAATACCTTTTGTCCACAAATGAAGTTGGACAGGGCTCATAAAGAAAATTTCAGCCTCAAATCAACCAAACTATTCCTAACATGGGTTTACCAGGTGGCCTAAACCTCTCTCAGGCGTATTTGCTTGTTGTGGTAGCTAATGATAAGTGAGATCTCATGTCATCATAAACTCTTGCTTAGAACCCTTTGCCCAGTCTGGCCTCTGCACTTTCTTGAGCACAAGACTGGTATTAAATTAAATTTAAATTAAAGCATAAGAATACATTTTGCTATTGTGTCCTGCTCAGCTTGCCATCTCATCCTGTGTTGCTGCTAACTCAGCCTAAACACATTCTTCAGGAACAAGTATAATCATAAAAGAGATACGAGTACTTAAGAGATAAAACTCTTACCTGGATGTTGTACAGCCTGTAGAAATGGAAATATAGCTAAAATATTTAAGCTGGAGTGAGATGCTAGGGAAGTAATAATTGCATAAAAATCCAGAGGGGAAATTCTGAAATGAAAGCTTGTACATAACTGATATGGAAAGAAAAATAGGAAGCTTTTTTGCAAGAGCCAAAACGATTTTTTTTCTTTTATTCTTTAATATATGTGATAAATGTTATTCACTTTGCTTAGGAAACTTCATGGCCTTCCTCCAACATCTGACTTTTTTCTGTTTGTCTTTGAAGAGATTTAAAATGAGAGCAAGTGGACTTATGAGGTGGTTTTAGGGAGCAGAATGACTGTATGTAAAGCATAGAGTGAGGAGTTACTGTTTCTTTTTCCAGTTGTGTCCTGTTTTTTCGTGTTTTGTTCTCCAAAGGGGTCTATCCTGACCTTTTCTATGAGCTTGAAGCCATTACTAGTTAAAAAGTTGAGGTATTCCAGAGGTAAGCAATGGTAGCTTTGGAATTAATTGTTTGCAAAGGAGAGTGATAAGAGTATGGGTGTGTTTGCAACAGAGGTATTTTTGTCATAGAATACAAGGGATTCTTCCATTTCTTAGTGGTCTATGTGTGATAGGAAGAATAGAAGCCATCCTTGTGCAGTATGAAGTCACTCCTGCACTGCTGTGATAGTGGAATTTATGGCAACTCCATCTCCCCATGTCTGAGGGTAATGACTGAGGAGCCAGCAATTGTGGTGTAGTTGTGACCCTGCTGTTATACTGAGGGTCATTTCCAGCTTTTAGTTGGTAGCAACCTGATCTCATTTTTTTCACACAATGAAATGATTTACCCCACAAGTTCCAAGTCCCAAAACTGATGTGGAAAAGCAGGTACGATTTTATGCAGCTAAAAAGTTTTAATTGTTTTAAAGAATTTTAATTTTAAGGTAATTTCACCTGCTGTTTATTTACACACTAATACTTTGTCAGTAGCGAAGTGAGTTCTCATATTGATTTGTACATCACATACAATTTTTTCAGCTGCATTCCAAAATTGACCTAAAAATGACAGAATAATTTGGAAACACTGAAACATTTACTTACATTGACTGGAAACTTTCTGAAATTTTAGTCACTTCTGTACTCATTTTTATGATGAAGTGTGGTTTTCATTATATTTTTTTACTCCTATTCCTTAAAAAATAAAAAGAACTGCAGATGGGATCAAAACTTTTTCTTCTTGCTTTTAATTTCCCCTACTTTTTTTTTCTTACATATCTGCTGTTTTCCTCCTTTTATCTATCTCAGTTTCATTCTAATCTGTTCTTTCTCTGAAGTTCAGGTTTTTGTCTGTGAGCTTTGGCTGCTTTCAGCTGAGCAATATGGAGCAGCTGTTAGCTCTCAATCAGCCAGGGAAGCCTGGTTTGTGGTTATTGTCCAACACTGGAGGCAGTAACACTAAGCTCTGATTTCTTGCTGCTCTCTCCTCCCTTACTGTCTCTCTTCTTCTCAGTTTTCTCCCATCCCTGTAGCCTTAAGTTTCCCTTTTTCGCTGCCTTTTCCTTATTCCACAATTTTTGGTGAAAGAAGTCTCTACAAATAGATCTGATCCATGTACAAGTCAGAAGAGAGTAAAAGCTGTGGTTGTGTAGCCTGAAAAATAAGATAGGTCATATAATAAGCCAATGAAAAACCGGGGTGAAGTGCTAGGGGTGTTTAGGTAGAATTTGTCATAAGAGAGATGGATTAATATGGATGTATTGTGCTAGCAAAAAGGAGTAATTTGAATACAGAAGAAAAGATATTAGTAGAATTGGGGGGGGGGGGAAATTCCTTGAAGGGTCATCATATGTTTCTCTCTTAAATCCTTTTAATATTCATTGTCCCGGTTTCAGCGGGGATAGAGTTGATTTTCTTCCTAGCAGGTGGTACAGTGCTGTGTTTTAGATTTAGGTTGAGAATAATGTTGATAACACACTGATGGTTTGGTAGTTGCTGACTAGGGCTTGCACTAAGTCAAGGACTTTTCAGCTTCTCATGGTGCCCTGCCAGTGAGGAGGCTGGGAGTGCACGAGAAGCTGGGAGGGGGCAGAGCCAAGACAGCTGACCCAAACTGGCCACAGGGATATCCCACACCACATGGGGTCCTGCTCAGCATAGAAACTCAGGGAAAGCTGGTGGGGGGCCACTGTTTGTGAACTGGCTGGACATTAGTTGGTGAGCAATTGGTTTTCATTTGCATCACTTGTTTTTATTGGGGTTTATTTCTCTCTCCTTTTGTTATTTTTCTTCTTTCTTCTTCCTTCTTTCTTCTTCCTTCTTTCTTCTTTTTTTCTTCATTATTATTACTATATACTCTTGAGTTTTCTTACTTTTAACCTTCTGATTCTCTCCCCCGTCCTGCTGAGGGGGTGTGTGAGTGAGTGGTTATGTGGGGCTTAGTTGCCAGCTGGGGTTAAACCACAATATTTGTTTGCTTACTTTGGTTTTTTGCTTAAAGGAAAAAAAATCTGATTACCTGCCATTATGTGTTTCTTTCTCTTTAGGAGTTCTGGGCTCTCCAGGATCTGAGTAAACACAAATTATTTTCAGAATGGGTTACTCTGTACCTCTTCAGATTAAAACAGTAAGTCTGATGGATTTTCAAGTGTGTATTTGCCAGAAGCAGGCAACTTCAATATGCAGTGATTTTCCATAATCTTTAGGGGGTCTAATAACTGACCCAAACATGGTTTCAATATGCCTTTTTTGTCTTTATGGTTCTAGATTGTGCTGGATTTGATAATTACTGTTGTAGTTCTGTTTTGACACACAGCTACATAAAAATGACAGGGGAGGAGTGGTCTGTATTTATATCATATTTCTCTGGTTAACAATTTTTGTTAAAATACTGATTCAGTACACTGCTTTATGATGACGGGATGAAAGTTGAACAGTTGTGAATACACAGAGTGTGTTTGGAAAATGCCAATGTTGCATGGATAGGAACATTAATTCTTTTATCTTATAAAGGATGTAATGTGTTTTTCTTAGTCATATATGCCATGCATGGCTAATAGTGGTGAAAAGACATACATATCAGGTACTTGTAAATTTTATTCAGCAAATAAAATTCTTAAGGAAAAAAATTAATACAAGATACAAACCTTGTAGTGTGCATTTTTTTCCAAGTCTAATCATTGTTAGAGATTCACACCTGCTTCCACTGAACACAAAAGCAGAACACTTAATGATTTTAATGAAAGTCAAATAAGTTACTTCTAAAAATAAATCAGCATAATCCTCATTAGCTAAAGCACTTTCTTTTCTTCTTTTGGTTTGTTTTTCATGTATAGTAACAAGGGTGATTCAGACACCAAAAGAAGAACAAGAATGACAAGTAAGTAAAGCAATCCAAAGGAACTGAATGATTTGAAATGGCAAATATCTCTTTACAAAGGTTTCTTTAGTGATAGGTATTTCTCCTTTTGGGAAGAAATGAGATGTACTGTTTTTCTGATTAGGAGAAACTCTGATTACACTGCTACAAATCTTTTAACACTCTACATTCACTCTGGCTTTCTCTGATTTCATCCACTCTTATAATTAGAATCTGGCCATGTGTATATGGCTAGACCTGTGAATATAGATGTCCTTTTTACATAAGACAAATGACCATGAAATTCCTTGGCTATAATGAGTCTTGATTCCTCCTTAGGTATCCTGCCTTTCACCTCCTTAAAAAAAAGAAATCCTTAATTTAATTGTCTGTGTTTATGAAGAAATTGGCCTGACACAAATCTCTTCCATTGTGGATACAGGCATTGTCAAACCAGTTGATTGAGGCCTAAGCACGTGGGAATCCTGTGGCTGCTCCCTGAGTTATAACCCTTCATTGTAAACCATGGTGCTTCCTGAAAGGGCCCCTAAGATTTGATTTCCTTGTGAGAGATGCCTTTCCTCTTCCTCTTTTGCTGTATCTGCTTTTCCTGAGTGCAAGCAACATCTTCCCCTCGATCTGCACTTCCTTCGGCAGTCTGGGAATGTGTTGGTTTGCATTGCTCAGAACAGTGGTCTTGTCTGGTGATGAACTTTTGGTAACAGGAAAGATCCTGGTAGACATCCTATATTGGCTCAATGGATTAGGATTTGTCTGAGTGTTTAAATATGCCCAAATCCTTTCGATGTTTTAAAGAATTCAGGTTTCTGGTAGGCACACACTTTTTTTTTTTTTTCATCTGGAGAAAAAACTTCTTGTGAAAGGACTACCTGGTCATAGAAGGCAAAGGAAGGGGCTTTGATTCTCTCAAGTGGCAAAAGTACTGCAGGTAGGTGTTACAGCAGAAACAGTGAAATTCCAAGGTTTTTTTCAGGGAGAGTTTTTTTTGATCTGCAGTAGGGTGTGGTGAATTTGTGAAATTTGCCTATAAAAGACAATGAGCAACTGAAAATCACTGGCCAAAAGGGAATGACGTAACTGCAGGATCTGAGCCAACTCTGCATAAGAGTTATAAGGAGGTTTGGGGATCACCTTCTACAAACCATCAGCATGTTTTTCCACATGAGTCTCAGAGGATCTTATAGTACAGGAAACAGACAAAACATGGAAAAGGTTTTGCCTCCAAAATCATACTTGTGGTAGTGGTCTTAGTTTCGGTAGCAGTCCAGAACTTGGTATGCACAGATTGTTGGTTAAGTTAGTTAAGTTTTATTTCATATAAACAGCCACTACACTGTATTCATACTGCAGAGCTACAGTTTGTTATTGTTCTATTGCTATATTTTGGTAGCTCCTCCATAGTACAGTGTGACTGAAGTTTCTTAAAGAGGTTTTTGGGTTGGGGTGATTTTTTTGTTGTTGTTGTCTTTTATATTTTTACATCCATGCATTTAAATAGATCACTTAGATGCCCTTGTGGTTTATTTAAAATTGTTTGTTTTTTCTTTTTATTGTTTGCTTAAGCATTTGCTTGTAACAGCTGTCCCTTGTCAGTACAACTCAGCAGAAATTTGGCTCAACACAATCAAATCTGCATTTTTACACAGCATTTCATGTTAAAGAAAAAACTGTTGGGGCTCTTCAGTTTTTTACATGGGTTGGGAAATCCACTAAATTGTGTATTCTGTCTTTGATTGACCTTGAATGTTTTGCCATTAACACCTCATTATATTAACACCTTTCTCTAATTGTTTGTGTCATACCTCACTTCTCAAAATACATTGACTTGAGTCATTTGAAGTTGACCACTTATTCATTATTTTTATTTTTTTCCCTCTGTTTAGTTTTCGGTTCTTAGCAGCATTCATCTTGTACTGCCTAAATTTAGTTCCTTAGGAGTTGATCAAAAAGTTCTGACAATCCAAGTCTATAATTGTATTTCTTTACAAAAGAAGCATATAAAAAAAAGTATACCAGATCATGCTTATAAGGGCACTAAATTTCTTTTGCTTTGTCCTTTTTTTATCTGGCTTGTATTGCTCTTTCATAATTATCTTGTCACCTGTGTTAATTACAGGTATTTTTAACTCCACTGTGAAACCTGTCAATTTGCAATTGTTAAGAATATATTTCTGGGACAAATATTCTTCTGCTAATATGACTCACAGTTTTAATGTGAATTAACATTTTTTGTATGAGTCATATGTTAACTTTTTCACCTTTTAAATACTCTTTTTAAATAGTTAGCAGACTTTAGTATTGAAAACTTATTTACTGGATTAATCAAATACTTGGCTGGAAAACTTTGTTTTGCCAAGTGGTAAAAGATTATAATTTTTAGCAGTTAGGTCAGGGTGTTGTTACGCCTGTGTAGAGGTTATCAGAATTCCAAATAGCCAGTTGCACTCATTGGCTTTTTTAATATATGTAAGTATGTACAGGACATCAGTGATGTGAAAAAGAAGAATGTCTGTAGCCATTCCTAGTATATTATTTATAAATAAAACAACATCATAAAATTGATTAGAGGAATTGAGTAGAAGGAAATTTGGGATGGTGATTTTCAGGATTACTCTGCTTTCTCTAAAACCTTCTTTTAAATATGCTGTATCTATAAGGATATTTTATAAAGGTACATGGATTTTTTGAAAGAAAAGTATAAAACCTACTGGTACATCAGTGGAAAAGGAAGATGAAGACTGTGTATGTCCATAAATCACAGACTTTTGGTTTCGAGTCCACAGGTGAAATGCACTTGATATCACTAGTTAATCTTTTAATGTAATAAATGGCTACTGAATATGGGAAACTATGGAGACCAATTAAAACTTAAAATGCAGGCTTGAAGTGTTTGTTAAAATTACTCTGGAATATAGTTTTGATCATTTGTTAAAGGGAAAACTTTCTGAAGTAGAATCCTAGGCTTCAATTGTAGAGCAAAAATAAAGAGTTTTGTTGACATTATCTGAAAAAAATGCATAATAAAAGCCATGTGTGCTTATAAAAATTGTCTACAGTTTGACTGAACTCCCTTTATGAGTCGTTAGTGTTATGCTGTAAGATATACCCTGGTTTACTAATGCAGCAGTTTGATTTTCAGTGTCCCTTCAATCTCCCTATCACTCTTTAGAAACAGTCAGCCTGGAACAAGTCAGGGAAGCAGTGCTGTTCTCAGGAGGGTTTTCCAAATGATACAGCAGACAGCTGTGGAAAAAACTAAGGAATCTCCAGCTGCCCCCACCAGGAGATTAAAAGGAAAGTTGAAAAAGTACTTTATCAAAGATACAGCTAAAATGCAACTTTAAAGCCATTTTAATGTCTAAACTTTTAGTATATGACATTGAAGAAGGAGCATCTAAGTGAATGTACTTTAATGGATATCTTAATAATTCCTTTTAAATTAAGTATTACAATATTCATTTTCATGGTCTCCAGGAAGGTATTGACAACACTGAAATACCCTTTCCAGGAATGTAGCAGGAACATGATAAATTCATCACACTTGAAAAGTATTAGGTTTAGTCTTACTCTCATTAAGTTTTCCTAATGAGAAAATCCTTTGTGTATCAATGTCTAATTCTAATTTTTGT
>VYZS01064526.1:0-47944 GCA_013400695.1 Neodrepanis coruscans
AGAATATGCTGAGTTGAAGGGACTCACGAGAATCACTGAATTCCAGACAAAAGAAGGTGGCTTTACTGAAGGAGGACATTTTATTCCATCGTGGGATGTACCTTCAAAAACATCCCCAAAGGATGTTTATGTGAGGAAGAGGGGATGTCCTTACTGAGCCCAAAAGCAGAGCAGAAGCCCCAGAGCCCTGGGCTGTGACAGCCAAGGTGTTTGGGGCAGGGACAACAGTCAGGAAGGGCAAGCACAGACAGCTTATCAAATACAGAGCTTTATTTCTTTCATTTCAGCCCAGTCCAGCCCTGCCAGGGCACTGCTGTGAATTAGGGTAGTTTGATGAAGGGGGAACAATCTCAACAAGCATTTGCACACAGTCCTGCTCAGCAAACATCTCCCTCAGATACAGCTTTTGTTTCTATCATGCCAGCATCTGAGGAGCAAAGTGGCACTTTGGTTGAGGAGAGGCCAAAGTGGATGGAGCCCTGCCTGATCTCTTGCCACGTGCAGTTAAACCCAGGCTGGAGGGCAAAACTCCAGAAATTATAAGTGCCTTACAGGAACTCTGGTCATCTTTCCTCCACCCCACAGCTTCGCCCAGGATGTGTAACCCAATACTTGTGTCTAGGTGGAGAATATAGCACACTTTGGCTAGATGGGGTCTGCAAATATACTCGTTAAATAAAAGCCCCACACAAAACAGTTTCTCTGTTGGCACAGCTCAGGGAAACTGTGCTAGAAATAACTGTGCTTATGCATAGCTGTCAAAAACAGGCTGTTGCCGGTGCCGCTCGGATGGGAGCACAGCCAGGACCTCTCTGCCCGGCGGGAGGAACGGGCCATGTAGGAGCTTTGCCTTTGTCTCCAGACCGAGGATACGTAGATCAAAAGCCAGGGAGGTGTTTTTGCTCTGTGCAGAGGAATTTCCCCACTTGGCATGTCAGGAGGATCGCAGCCCTCCCAGCTCCGGCCTCAGCCACGTGAAAGCTGGAGGTGGGAAAAGGCCACCAGACCCCCACTGACCTGAGCCACAGCACAAGAGGTAACCCCAGATGAGCCTGGCGGGGGGCACTTGGCTGCAAACTCCTAAGTGGATTTTTCCACTTGCACAAACTGCTCCTAATTAGACCGGACAATTTTAGGAACTCTCAAAGGTTGGCTGGCAGTTTTCTTTGGCCAGGAGCAGTAGGGCTGTCTTGTGAAATACACAGTCAGAAAGAGCAGCTACGGGGTCTTACGTGATGAGCTGAAAGAGGAAAAATCCAAAGATTGTGGAGATTTGAGTTGTGACATGGTTAATTACACAGACCCAATAAAATGGTTAATTAACACTACAGTTGTGAAACACATAATAACATAAATAAAAACATATGACATCAATGTAATTGCAGGAAAATGAAGGCTGTTAAACAATAGCCATTCACACATAAAGTTTCAGGCTAGAAAGGAGACCCTTTTCATATTCTCCTCAGTGACTCCAAAGATGGCCGTGACTGAATCCTAGGGTACAGGCTGTTCCTCATTTCCCAATGCTGACATACAGTTGTGACAAGGAATTATATATTGCATTCATCATGCGTGCTCTCCAGGCATGATCCCCAAATAATTAATCCTTTTAGCTTGCAGTAGCTGCCATCTGGCCAGTCTCCAATCAACCTGGCTGGTTTTACTATGGAATTGCCAGTTGCCCACGCTCATGCGGACATGGATTGCAGTTGTTTGCCTCAGGTGCCTGGGATTTGTATTTTTTAAAATTGTAAGTTTCAGATATGCCACATGCTGCCCAAAAACAGAGAACAGACCAGCCCTTGCCTCAAAGCACTTAATGTCCAGCGGGAGGAGTGGGAGCCGTACATAATGCATAAAGCAAGATTCAGACAGACCTTTTTTGTTTGTTTTGTGCTGAAAAACTTACTCTGAATAAAAGGCCTGGAATAAAATCCAGCTGTTTTTTTCCTCAATCCACTTGGTCCTACAGCACAAACAGGGCAATGAAACTGGAAAAGAGGAGAAAAGTATTTTGACACCAGAAGTCTGGAGAGAAGGGCAGTGAAACCAAATTCAGTTTAAAAGAAGCAGAGTTGTCTTTGCTCCAAGGTGTCTGACCTGCCTTGTGTGTTGCAGGCAACCCTGTGGAACAGAAGTGATGCTCTGGAGCAGCTGTCACACAACAAGGACCTCTGGAACTTTTTGGAAGGGGATCTCTGGATTCATCGTCAAACTCCACATGGCAGAGGATCCTTTTAGGTCTTTGCAGGGACCTATGAGGAAGTTATCATACCCACAAAGAATTGATGTCTGTATGTTTATGAAAATAATTTGGTTTATGGGAAGTACTGGGGAGAAATTTTTATCATTTCCCTAAGACCCATTCAGACCCTCTCTCTTTGCCCTGCCCCTGGCTCAAGGTCAGGCAGAGGGTGGACCTGACCTTGGTTCTCAAGCTGCTCCCTGATGTGGTCAGTGTAGAGCTTGGCATGTTAGAAGAAAAACAGATCAGACCTAGCAGGGTGCTAGAACACTTACTCAGTGAATAATTCCAGGTCTGAGCTATCAACCTGCTTGGATCCAAGGAAATTTGGGGTAGCTGTACGTAGGAATAGCAGCCAAGTGATAGCATCTACTGTGCTTTAGACAGTATCCTGGATAAGGATACTGAGGGAATGTAAAAGATAAGGAGCTATGGAGAAATGTTTCTGAAAATCTCAGGATTGGATTCAAAACCATAAAAATGCAGCTAAATGCTTTATGATCATACTCCCAAGTGAGTGTCCTTCAGCTGAGGAAGTGACTTGAAAATACTCTGTGATTCTCCACGGTGCAGTTCATTTGTGAAAAGTGGCTTTTGATATGAAAATCAAGGTTTTGTAGAGACCATTTGGGTGACAAGTGAAAACAGGTGTATTTACGTAGCTGCTTTTCAGCCTCAGCCTAAAATGAGAACCCTTCTTCCTTAGGTCACCTGGCCTCTGATGAGAACCAAGGTACTGCTGGATAAATTAGACTTCAGCTGACACCTGAAGAAGTCATTGTCATCCATACAGACTCTGCTGGGGTAGGGCTGCTGTGGAGGATTTTAGTAGGTGGTTCTGCTGGGATGCAAGTTGAAGAAGTTTCGGTCTGCTGTCTCTGAGATACTTTCCCTCTGCACAGGAAACAAAAAGAAACACCCAAGGCTTTGTTCTTCATTACATTTTTATGATCACAGTCACCTGACAGCATTAATTCACAGGGGAGATCAGCAAGCATCTTTATAGGTCTGAGTGACTGGGACAGAGGAGCTTTATCAAAATTCAGATCAACAACTGCTCTGTCAAGGTAAGTTTGCTTATAATTGGAATAGTTGGAGTAGGTGGAAAAAGCCTCCAGGTCCAGTGAGATGGATTTCCTTTTTTCCAAGAAACTTCTTGTATTTCCACTGAAAACCCTGAAGCTTTCAAATTTTCAGAGTTTTCAGTGGCAAGCAGTATCAGAATCTGTATCAAAACTACTCAGCCTAAACTGTCTCAGAAACCAATCTCTGCTATTCATGGGCTTCATTTGAAAAGCAATAATTAAAAATTACTCCCCTTAAATATGTAGAGCATGTGGAATTCCTGGTTGCTAATCCCAAACTACATAGTAACACTTTATTGGTATCAGATGAACTATTATGTAGCTGAATAACAACATTTCTCAGCCCATGAACTCTGTTGGAGTTGGGTGGATGCTGAATATCCTTAGTATGAGTTGGCTGCCACACTCTTTCATGAAAGAGATCCTTTATTTTTAAGGTTATAAAGGAACAGGAATTAAAAACTAACTATGAGCATGCTAACAACCACAAGAACAACACATTCTTCCAAAAGATGTGAACTGGTCGGATCACTAGTACCATGAGCTTTTTTCTCCTTATAACTTTGAGGTTGGTGCTTGGTGAATCCAGCTGTGCTGTCCAGAGAGCAGGAGGCGTTGTGGAAAGCAGACAGGGGAGCTGCCACCCAGTTCTTGGGGACGGCCAGGCTGTGCACCAGCCCTCCTCTCCAGCTTGCCCATCTTGCAGCCCAACACCTGACTTGTCTGCTTTTCTCCTTTCATTTGTTGCTAAAATAAGCCCTAAGGGTTAATTCCTCTTTGTTTCCATGATTCCTCTCCCAAGTGTGGGTATATCCCTCTGTTTTTGCCCTGTGCTCCCTCTTTTTTTCCCCAAGCAGAGCTTTGCTGTCATTTCAGTTCCCACTGCCACAATTCTTACAGTGTGTTTGTTCATCTAAAAGTAAATGCTCTGTTAGGAGCAGAAATCCTTTGTCAAGAAAACAAAAGAACAAAGGAATACAGTCCTACAGAAGTGAAGGCAAATTATATTTACAAAAAGGGCCTCACCAAAATCTGCCTGCTCATCGGCCCAGTAGTCTTGAAGATTTGTTGGAAACAACTTTATTCTCTTAAAGATTTAACAAGCTCCTTTAAACATCTCAATGGCTTATCAGCCCATTTTGGTGTGACAGATTTCCTCAAAACTCCTGATTTATCTGGTAGAAAGAAGCACTGCAGGGTGCAAACCAGCACAGCCACAGGAGCAGGTGAGAATACAACTTTCACAACTTCTGACCACCAAGGCGAGTTGACTAAGGCTGTGATCAATTTTCAGAGAGGTTAAAAAAAAAAAAAAAAGGAAGTTTTGGGATATACCACAATATTTAATGAGATATCTCTCTCTCTCTGCCTGAAGGTAAATGGGTCACTGCTGGATGAGGAGTTTGGCTGTGTTTTAACACCAGTCTGACAACTGGGAAACTGCAGTGTGCCATCCCTTCACCTCCCCAGGCTCCTCTTCTGTAAAAAATATAAACATAGGGGTGAGGAAGGCAGGTTTTCAAACCCTCTCTTTCTCCTTTTTTGGGCAAACCCACAATCTCTCACAGCAATCTCGAGCATCAGCTCCCTTCTTGCCCGGGGAGTCCCACGGAAAGCCAGACTCGTGTGTCGGAAGGAGGGGGAGCTGGAACCTCCTGGCAGCAGATGAGCTTCTTTATGTTTTACATTAAGTAATGAAGGGGTATAAACAAATTAGCGTCGTTGTCTGAGGCTTTCGTGTGTTTTGGTTGGGGTTGGATTCTCCCCACAAGGACAAGCACAGGCGAAATTCCCGGGCAGCAGCAGGAGCAGACAGTCGTCCCCAAATCTGTCTGAGGGTGTGTCGAGCACTGAGCCGATGGGAGCAGCCGGGAAAAGGCAGTAAGGAAACTCTGAGGCTAAGGTGAACATAGGGGATTAACCAGCCAGTAGCTGGATGTGTTTGTCTCGGACTACAACCATCGTGCAGGGTAGCTGGAACAGGTAGCTGAAGGAAAACCCAGTGATTGATGGGGAACGGACTGCCTAGCAGCCTGGGAATATTTATGTAACTGACAGTTCCTTGTAAATAACTCCCATTATCCTTGAATACTAAGCTACCTTCCTTCAAGACTAATTGAATGGACATTTAAGGTGTTTAATTTAGTGTTTTCCCCATATAACCACGGGATATTTTCACCCTCTCATTCTCTAGGGGGAGGAAACTGAATCAGCATCTTCCCCTTGTCCAAAGTGGTTTCTTTAGTTTGTAAAGTGTCTGGAGGCCACGAGAAGTTTTCCCGGCAAAAATGAAAGAGCTGTTGCTACAACAAAAAACTTGTTCACTTTGCCTGCTTAGGTCCTTGGATGCACTTTAAATATGAAAACATGCGGTGGTGATGATGCAAGAGGTCACTAATTATGCTCATACCCATTAATTACACAAGTATAAATAACATGCAAGTAATACATCCTTCATCTGGTAGCTGAACTGCTATAAAGAAAAAAAACACCAAACCAACAAGAGCAAAACCTTGGAGTGAAATGTTTTGTGGGCTGGTTTTATTTTCCTCCAGCGTGACCCCTCCACACACACTACTTTGTTCTGAGTCAGCAAAAGGCAAGCTCAGACCAAAGACTCTGTTTCATCTTCAGGGCAAGGTTTTTCCCTATGCCTTTCCTATTTCACATGTACACAGTTTGAAACAGAAGGTCTATTCTAAAATTAATACATATCCTGACTTTTAAAGAGTCAATGCCTTTCCCGAAGGTTTTTATCCCTCAGTAATTTCTTGAGTATAATTTGTCAACCAGATTCAAGTTTGTAAGTATTTAAATATGTAAATAAGACTTATCTCTCCCATCTCCCCTTTTATTATTTATCATGTTCAAAAGACATTTTGCTCAG
This sequence comes from Neodrepanis coruscans, assembly GCA_013400695.1. NCBI lineage: Eukaryota > Metazoa > Chordata > Aves > Passeriformes > Philepittidae > Neodrepanis > Neodrepanis coruscans. The sequence continues at coordinate 6,218 of VYZS01064526.1, forward strand.
CTCTTTTTAGTAGTTGCTCAAGTCCTTGTATGTAGCTGGGACCACAAATATGGTGGTCTACCCCCAGTACAGAGCATTGTACCCCTTGGTAGGAAATAAAACAGGAGGTCTGGCCTTTCCTTACCCACAGCAAATAATTTCACCCTGAGATCTGACTTTATTATTGTGATGTGACACTGTGGAACCCAACTGATACAAAAGAAAGAAAAGAGAGAAAAAAAAAGTTTTCTTCCTGCAAAAAACTTTTGAAAAGAGTATTTTGGGTGGTTTGGGTGTTTTCAATCAAACACAGAAAATCATCCCCTTAATCTTGACCTTTCAGGAAAGCACTGGGAATAACAAACACTTTTTTTTCCACAATTGCAATAATTTGGGACAAAGAAAAAAAAAGAGTTTTTCAAACCATTGTAGAAAGTGTGGAGATTCAATGACTAGGTATAAGTACTACCTTTTTTTTCCCCTTATTTTTTAAAATGTATTTCTGTCAGGACTACCAGATAAATGTTTTGCAGGTGACAAATCCCATCAGTGCTCCCAAGTTCTGGCCTAGGTAAACAGCTGTAAAGTGGGAGAGTGGGAGTCCTGGAGGAAGGTGCTGACTCAGAAGTTGCAGTCAGGGCAGAGGATCCCAGGCTGAGGGAGTAATCTAGTGGTGGGCTCAAACACTGGGGAAAAGCGGGTTGTTTGCAGAATTAGGGATTAAGTAGAGAGATCAGGAAGCCTCTGAGACTGGGGAAGGCGCAGGAGGCCAGTACTTAAACTTCAGAAGTATGTGGGTATTGGGTTATTGCCTCTGTCTTGCAGCCAAACTTCCCCCTCCACACCAGGGCAAGAGTGCAAAGAAGGGTTAGAGAAAAACAAATGGGAGGTGCAGATGAGAGCGGGTGGAAGCCAGGGTCTGTGTCAGACTTGCAGGAGCAAGGTGAGACATGGTAAGAAGCAAGTGGGTGCTTCCTAAATTCCCTGTGCATATGGGTGGATTAATAGCTTGACTCAGCATAGAGGGCAGACAGATTTCCTCCTCGAGCACAGCTTATGAGCTCAGACCAAGCTTTTGATTCACACTTTGAGTGGGTTAGTTTCACAAGTCTTCTAGTGAATCTTTGAAATTGGATAAGAGCAAAACCACAGTAAAAAGGGCTTCTTGCATTTCTGAGCACATAACTGCTGCTATTTCATTATGATCTTATGTTTCATTGACCAAACCTTGGCTTTGGAAATGGCAGAGAGACGTGGTAAAACATGAACCTTGAAAAGCTGATACACTGAAAAACAAAAACAAGAACTGTGAAGCAAAAAAAAAAAAAAAAAAAAAGATTACTAATTTTATAATTAAAGTGTGATTTTTTTTTTTTTTAACTTATTAGTGCTCTGAACCTGAAGCTACCAGACACCCTCGAGAGGCAAGCATGGTGCCTGCATGCCACAGGAATGGAAATGTGATACCAAATCCCTTATCCCTGTCTGGTGTGGTCCAGGCTATAAATCATGGCCTCTTCCTAGGTGGGAGCCACCCGTGAGATATTGGCCACCTCCCAGGCAGCCCATGAGGAAGATGAGGGTGGAGTGGATGTGCTGCAGGGGCTCCTCAGCCGTAGTTCTTCTGCACAAAAGACTGTCCAAACTTAAGCATGACTTGGAATTTTTCTGCTTGTGAGTTGCTAGTGGTGGCCTATTTTGCCCAGCATCAACAGCTTAAATGCAGCCCAGAAAACCTCCCTGCTGCAGCTCTGGCTTTTAAAATAACAGAAAGCTGAGACTCCCTGCAAAGGGATCCTTGTTCTGCCAGCAAATGAGGACAGGGGAGCTGGAAAGTGGCTGTTCCTTGATGATGTTTTCCTGCTAAATGCCCCTGTCTCCGGAAAACCAGTGGCTCCTTTTGTGAGCAAGGCATACATTCAATTAGATAAGTTGAGAAAATTAGCTTCCTGAGACCTGGCCAAACATGTTACTACTACTGCCTTGGTTGGTGTGCTAAAAGCTACCTGTGTTTTAAACTCTTGTGCAATTCCCTTACAGAGCAAGAGGCACCTGAGCTTTGCCACCCAGCTTCTGAGGTGACCAGGGGGCAACTGCAGGATTAAACCAAAAGATAAATGAGTTTCCAGCCTCTGTGACCATGACAGAGAAGCTTAGCAATTTGATAGCACACACCTCAAGAGCTGGAAGGCAAGGACATGATCTGGTGTTAGAGATCTTCTAATATTTCCTGAGTTTTCTTTCAACCAACAAAGGACCCTCACTTATGATTTTACAGATCTGTTCAGCTGTTTTAAAGTGCGTGAAAGAGCTTTAGAAAGCAGCTGACCCGGCCAACAAACTGCACGCCTGTCAAGAAATAATAAAATAAATCAGGAGTGTGCCTCTAATGCCCATGTTGAGGCAAAATAACATTGAAAAAAAAAAAAAGAAAGTCAGCAAGACTGAAGTAATGTGTACAGGAATTCTGTTGTTGTTTTTTTGTTCCTACGCGCATGCCATTGGTGTGAGGTAGTGTTTGTACTTCACTCAGGGTGGCTGGGAACGTCACTGTCTGGCACCGTGCAGGTAATATATTCAGGACAGCTTACAGGTGGTGGCACAAGGCTGCACTTGTTTTTCTTTCCTTTTTCATTAAGTATGTTCATTTTGCACCAAGGTCAGCGCATGTGGGAGAGGGAGAAACGTTAAAGGGGGGAGGAAGGTGCAATGAGAGATGGAAATTAAAGAGCCCTGTTAACTGCATGCAGCACAGCACTTGCTGGAGGATCTGTTTTTATGACTGGAGAGTCCAGGAGCCCTCTCGCTGCCCCTCTGTCCCTGGGGCAAACTCCTGGGACACATGGAAGCTGCACAGGCTTATGGCCTGCATTTGTTCTCCACATGTGAGCTGTTTTCCTGGCAAACTGCACACCCTCCCTGGCTACCTCTGCTGAAAACCAGGTGCTTTCAGACCTTGGAGGATGAAGGATTTCAGAGCAGTGTGAGGATGAAGTAGGAATGTAGGTACACATGGGCTGGGCTCAACTTGTATTTTTTGGCTGCTTTTTGCATTCAAAATTGGGGTATCAGATGAAGCTCATCAGAGCTAACCAGGGTGAGGGGTGCAGAGCTGGGTCAGTGACCATGCTGTTGCCCCCACCCCATTTGACTCTCCCGTGACACAGGAGTTTATACTCTTAGTGTCTGAAACTTGTAAACTGTATGTAGAATTTTTAATATGTATTTTTTTCCAAATACAAATCTAGTCTCTTAGTATATATATAGTATATATATATTCTTTTGGAATCTGGAAGGTGATTCTCATCAATGAGCTGGGGAACAAGAAAGGGAATTCTTTTTAAAGAGGGTGAAAAAGGCACTCCACTTTTTCAGTAGTTGATGACCAAGTCCAGAAAGTTTCCTTTAATCCAAAAGGTATTCATGATTTCATACTAGTTTTTCTTCTTAACAAACAGCTTGCTTCCTGCATGGGTTTTGCTCTATTGAATTCATTTGATTATTTAAAGAGTAGACCATGAAAGAAACATAGGAAGCTGAGGACATTTGCCTCTACAGAAACGCCACTGGAAGGGGAGTCATTTTCAGTCAGGCTAAAGTTTACTGTACTTTAATTAACATAGCCAAATGTAACTCAAGTACCAGAGACATCTGGGACAAAAGGACGAACTAACCTCAGCCTATGTAGGAGGGATTCAGCAGCTTTGTTGCTGATGTTGAAGCCCTTGGGAGCTGTCTCAAGCCAAGTCCCTTGGGGATTTTTTCACAGGCTGACCACTAACAAGATGTAGAGAGGAACCTGGAGCATTCCTGATAACTTCAAGGTAAAGCAAACAAATGGTTTAATAAACATAACAAAAGAAACAAAAGAACCCCACCAAAATCCCCACCAAAAAAACCCTACCTTTCAGGGCTATGTTATAAATCATAAAAATATGGCTCCCTTAGTCAGATCTGAACACTACCATAATTTTTCTACCATAACTTCCTTTTTTTGTGGCCAGGCCTCACAGAGTCACCTGGAAAGATTAGACATGACTTGTACACAGATGCATAAGAAGCTACTGGCCATAGGGACCACTAAATAATCACTAGACAGCCCTTCCCTCCTCACATCTCTCGTCCATGAATTCATACTCTGGCAAATGAAAGCACTTCAGCTCAGGAACCAAAAATGCTCTGAGCTTCCAGAAATGCAGGAAAAAAAGAACAAGTCCTCAGTCCCTGGGTGTTCCTAGGAGGTGGAGGATGCTCCATGCTGCAGAAAAAGGAAAGAATTCTTTCTTCTCTCCAGTCTGACTGCAGGGTGGCAGAAGGGCTCTTTTTTCCTTATTCTACATCTAATAACTCATTTAACCTCAAGCACAGAAGCAACAGACAAAACCATGAAAATAGGCAGATTTTACAGCTCCACATCTTGTCTTGACCTGTATTCCCCAGTGTGAGGAGGTGGAGCAGGGAAGGGGCCTGGAAAGAAAGGTGTTTTCCAGGCTGTTGCAGCCAGTTATCAGAAACATGTGATCATTTAAACTGCAAACATCAGGTGCTCACAAACATGATCAGTGAATGGTAATTTTGTTTCTTTGGTTAAAACGGTAGGGAGGCTAAGAAATTTGTGTCCAAGAGAGATTTTATAAAGCACAGATCATTTGTGTAAAACATGCTGGAGATTTAGGGTCTTAACTATTTATGAGATTTTCACTGCTTGCTGGTTTCTATCACTGAAATGAGACAAGCCTGCTTTGCTATTATCCGTATTTCTTCTTCCTCTTCTTTCAAAACTGGAAAGGTATGTGGAGGAGAAAAAAAAAGAGATTAAAGGTGAAACAACCCTGAACAGGATGAGAGAGGATCATTAAAGTTTTGGGTGTAGTTTCAGGTTGTTTTTTATTTTATCTGAACCAGCCGTCCCACCCCTAATTACAACAGTATTAACACATTCCTGGGTGTGGTCACTTAAAATTCTTAAGTGGGCAAAAAATTTTCAGCTGTGTAATAGACTCAAGGTGTGTATCATCAGACTGCTTTAAACAGTCTGTCATGGGCCTGCTGGCCTCTTCACTAGTTTCTGACCCTGTGTTTGTTGTAGCTTCAGCACAAAAAGGGGCACGTCATTCCTTTTTCCCAAGACTTAGTCAGCAGCACAGAGGGCCATGTTCTCCCAGCCACAGCTCAGATGCTCAGATAAAGCTCTCAGGTTCCAAGGCAGTCCTACAGAAGGAGCAAAGGGATCAGAGCAGCTCCTGCTGAGTTTTCATTGAGAATCTGCAGGGTTTGTTTTATTTCAGGTTGCACTGCTGGCAAAATTTTCCGTCTTCTCTTCATATGTGGGTTTTTCTCAAGCCAGGTAAAAATTTCAGCTTGCAGAGCAGATGGTGCAGTGAGATTCTTGGCTTTGACTCACCAGTGGCTTTTATCTTGTTTCTTAGGATCTGTTGTAAATCACTGAGCAAGGGAGACAGCAGTACAGTAGTGCACAAAGCCTATTGTGGGCAATTTGATAGTCTGTTAGCAACCAGCAGGCTCATCCAACTTTGAAACACAGAATTTCTGCCTCTTCTGATTCCACAAAGATGAGTAACATTTGGAAAGCTTTCCAAACAAACCCAGATAACCTTCTTCTGCTTTTCAGAGTGTCTGTTGTTACCAGCTACATGGATATTTACAAACTTACTGTAAAACCACCAACATTCAGTGCAACTGGATTGAAAGTCAAGAACAATGGATGCATTATCCAACAACACAGGCTACATTGATGGTTCTCACTGTATGTTCACAGGAAGCCTCAAAAATTCAGATTCTGGGTTTGTTCTGCTGAGCATCCCAAATTTAGATGCCACCTATGATTTAATTAAACTATTTCAGTTTAGTATGTTGGCTAGAGAACTAGGTAAGAGAAGGAAATATGCCTCTCTAGCTGAAATATGTCTCACTGGCTGGGGTGGAAGCATCGTGAAATGAAAGTGCCAACACCTATGACACTTCTACATCAGGACCTGGAAGTTCAAAGGTGCTGCTCTCTCAGTTTTTCCCTTTTTGAAGTTAGTTGCCCATTCTTCTCATGAAAGTTCCTTAAAATTGCCTAGGCTTGGTCTTTTTTTTCTTCCTACCTGATTTACATGTGGATGGGCTAATGTTGCAAACAAGGCATAAGAATTGCCTTTGTTTTTAGCCTTAGCTGTTAAGAAACTTGGACATTTCAGAGCTGTCATTTACATTCTTCAGAAGCCAAGGACTCAACTCTGCAGCAGTGGGGAGGGTATGTGAATATAATGTGCTGCAGCACAAGTCTGATGAGGAGAGACTGAGGGAGCTGGGCGTGTTCATTCCAAAGAAGAGGAGGCTCGGGGGGACTTTGTCCCTCTCTGTAACTCTTTGAAAGGTGGTTGTAGCCAAGTGGAGGTTGGTTTCTGCTCCCAAGTAACAAGCAACAGGATAAGAAGAAATGGCCCAAAGGGGAGGTTTAGATTGGGTATTATGAAAAATTTCTTCATGGCAATGGTGATCAAACATTGGAACAGGCTGCCCAGGAAAATGGTGGAGTCACCATTCCTGGAGGTATTTAAAAGATTTGCAGATGTGATGCTTAGGGACATGCTTTAATGGCAGATTTGACATTGCAGTTAGCAGTTGGATACAATGATCTTAAAGGTCTTTTCCAACTTAAATAATTCCATGATTCTATTATTCTATATTGCAGTGCTCTGTGGGGACTCTCTGAGAGAACTCCAGGTTCCTCAGAGGTGTAGCATCGTCAAGACAATCTGATATTAGAGCAAACTCTTGGTACTAAACCATGCATTTATACCTTCAAAGTGAAGCCAAACTGCATGGCCAGGTCTGAGAAGAGCTCATGCAGTTTGAGCAAAAACCCACAAGGCTTTGCAGCTCCTGCAATGGCTGAGTTGGGTGGAGAGAAGACTTGAACTGGTGCTCCCTCATTGCAAGGCATAATTCCATGTTTGGAGGAGCAGGGGTGACATTCTAGCCCCGTGACTTATGGTAGATGGGATAGGAATGCTCATTTTTGATTAAGTGGAGGTTTTAAATTGTTATGCAAAGTGAAACGTCAGCAAGAGAAACTGAGCTCTGCCGTTCCTGCTCCCTTTGCCCCTGACTGTCATCTCATACATTCAGGACAGTCATCTAAAGGACACAAGGTGGGGGTCAAACTCCTTTGCATGGAGAAAGGGAAAATATCAGATCTCCTGCACCCCAAATGAATCATGTGGCCGCTGAGCTATTAGATAAGGGAACACATCTGCTCCTCAAGCATCTCAGGAAACTATTCCTTCACTTCCTTTGCTTGTTTTACCAGTGCCCCAAAATAAAAATGTTTTATCTGGGACAAATGGAATATTGATGCTCAGCATCCAGAAATTCCTCTGGTTTACAGTGTTGCAGAAAAATTGAAAAAACAACGTGATCTGAACACTTTTCTCTCCTTTTTCCCTTGGTCATCAGACTAGGGAAAAAATGTTTATTTACACATCTTAAAGATAAATAGGAAGTTCTATGCTCTAAGTACTGAGTAAATAATCCTGCAGAAATACTGAATATTATCAAATAATAAGTGAAATTTTTACATTCTTTATATACCTTTTTCCCCACTTTTTTCCCCTTACAAACTGTATTAGTGAAGTTATGCAAACTTGCAGTTTATTTTTTAAGGTTACACTTTGAATACTTGCTGCCAAACACCTGATAGTTTAGGCTTGTGGTTGAGACTGGCATCATTAAGCAGAGGTACTGGGCTCAAAGTTGCACTGTTTGTTAAATAGACCTGTAAGAAAAGAAAAATGACAAGTGGGAGGGTTTCAGACCAGCTAGAAATGACACAATGTGCTGATTCCAGAATGCTCAATGTTGACTCTTTTATTCAAGAGAAAAACTTGCAATATTCGTTCCTATTAAAGAGAAGGCACAGCAGCATCATAAAGGAGACAGAAAGATGTCCAACTCATTGTGGTAAACTCCTTGCTATTAAAATAAATAAAAAGGTTTGAGGTTTGTGGGACTCACACCTCATAGAATTTTTCTGGCAAAAGGCTCACCAAAGACAGCACACATTAGAAAGAGAGCTCTCTTTTTTATTATGGCAACAAGAATCACAACAACACATAAACTCAAGCTCCAGACAAACTAGAAAAGCTATCTTTCTTTTAAAAGCCATCCTTGCCATGAATTACAGAATCATTTAGGTTGGAAAAGACCTCTGAGATCATTGAGTCCAGTCCATAATATATCACCACCTTGTCAACTGCACCACGGCACTAAGTGCCACATCTAGTTGTTTCTTGAACACCTCCAGGGATGGTGACTCCCCCATCTTCCTGGGCAGCCCATTCTCAAGCTGGAAGTTGCCAAGATGGAATGATACAATGCTTGCCTTGCCAGTGAGAACTCTGTTCACTAGAGGCATTTAACTAAAGGGCATAAATAACGTTATCAAAAGAACAAAGGCCAGAATAGAGTAGATTATAGTGGGGGTGGAGGGGAAGTCCTAGCTGATACAGGTTCTGAGAAATATTGAGTCAACAAGACATTCCTGCTTTGTGTTTTCCCAAGTGCACCCAGAGGGTGCTTCCTAGGGCTCTGGGAGAGGGCTCCTCAGCTGCAGCCCAGCCCCACACCCACACTGCCCATCCTCTTAGGGAGCCAGCACCATAAGAGCAGGGAAATGCAGGAGGGTTGCTGTCTAAAGCACTCTCGCATTTCCTTTCGAGCTTCATGGAGGTTTCAGCTCCTGTGCCTTTCATCTTGCCCTCCTGGTGCTGGCCATATTTCATTCCAAGGAGAAAAGTCCCTAAGGATGAGGATGGGGGAGGGAGAGCCCAGATGGTCATGTTCAAGAGCACTGAGAAATGAAAGCTTTCCCTTCCTCTCTCTCATGGTCTATTTTCTGCAGCTGGGTCCCCTTCACATTGGGCCTTGTCCTGCCCTCCCCCAGCCCCTCCTCCATCCCCAGGGTTCCATGGTGCTCGTGGATGGCAGTGCTCTCTCTGTGATGTACTGGGACGTATCAGAAACCTCATCCAGTCACTGCTTTCCTCCTTAAAGGTTATTCAGCAGCACAGAGGGAGTTCCTTAAATGACTTCTAGAAGTCTCAGTTAGCAAATTCTGAAGTGTAAAGGGTTTTTTGTTTTTTCCTTTCCCTTCTGAAGGAGGGGGTTTGTGTTTCTGGCACTGTTCTTACCCAGCTGAGTCTGAAACTCTCTCTGCCCAGCCTCCTCCCAAACCAAGGAGACACAGGTCTGTCAACTGATTCACCAGGTTTTTCCAAAGAAAGCCTGGATGAAGCAAGAGTTGACCCTGAAAACAATTCTCTCAGTCTGTATGATCTCTTTTTAATCACTGAAGTGTGGTTCTGTCTCTTACTGAGACTGGCCTTTACGAGGCATTTGGGGACACTGCAGATGAGGTGTATCTCATCCAGCTGCAAGTGCCTGCAGCCAGCTCTGCTTGCACCAGTCACTCTGGGCTCCCTTTATCATCAGTGAGGAGAAGCAGGATTTTCCGTGGTGTGAGTCATCTGATCTCTTTTAGACGTCTACATTACAATGAGACAAACTGTGTCTCAGTAATGCCCACTTTTTCCAGAAGTAGCTGAGGTATAAATGCCTGATTTAGGTGGTTGGTTCCTGTTTGTTCCCATACACAGATCCTTCCAAAGGAAATAGGAATTTCCTCCTTACCTCTATCTCCCCTTTTCTTCTTTTAAAAATTATTTCTCATCTACTATTTTTCTGGAAAATCTTCATGTCACCTGTTGAATTCCACCCTGTGATACTTATGGGACTAATTCTGCCTTCTCTCCGTCCTTAGTGTGATATAGAAACCCCAGTCCAGGTGACTGGTTGCCATTTGGTTAAATGGCATTCTTTTAAGAAACGAGTGATTGAGTCTTGATACAATAGCTGTGTTTCAGCTGGGAAAAAAAAAAAGTCTTGTTTGCCTTAAAGGAATTTGTCTCTTTGACACATTGAATACATAATTGTATTCTGTTACAGACTGAGGCACTGTACAAAAATAAATCATGACTGTTTGCCAGTCAGTCTGCTCCTTCCTATCCCTGTCTCTGTAGCAGGGAGCTGGATCCTTGGTTTGGAGCCTGGTGAGCTTTAGGACAGTGTTTCCACCTTGTATTTACACATTATTATGGCCATGATTCAGTGTGGCGTTCTCTTGCCTGGCCCTAACCCCAGGGGACTACTCATGAGCTAAACCTTAATGAAGGGCTACTTGTGAGCTGGGCATTTGCTTGGGAACTGTTGAATCAGGACAACCATGCAATTCCTCTTTTCCTTACTGCTTATTTATTGTCAGTGTTTCTACTCCCCATGGGTTCTGGGAAAGATGTCCTTGCTCTCAGTCAGGAATGATATCACCTGCCCTTAGCAATGTTATTCGCTTTCCTGCTGAGCTTAGGCAATACTGTAACATGCCTAAACAGTGCATCCACAACAAGGAATGGCATCATCTTGCTTTCAAAACAAACCTGTGGTGGGTGGAATTAGCTATGCAAGATGGTGCTGGGCTGATTGATAATGATCAGCAAAGAAACTTCTTCAGCTACTCAGTCATTCACCTCTGGTCACCCTCATTTTAGAAAGGGTAGGAGCTGATTGTACTCTGGTTTTGTACTGCCAAGACAAAGGAGAACTGCTGGTATTGTTTTATTTTTTTAGTCAAATGTTAATTTAAATGAATAATGAACTGGGGAAAAAAGGGGGCATTTCTACATCACCTGATGTGATTGTACCTAATCTGTCTACTCAGTCTACCTTTGTGTCTGCCCTTAATGCAAATCTATCTGCTCCTGTGAACAACAAAAACCACAGAACACCTACCTGTAGCCTGTTCTATGCACATACAGACACATTATTTCCTTCCTAAACTAAAAGAGATATCTGAGTAAAGGGAAGAGCATTCACTCTGTGTAAGGTTTTCTGCCTTTTCTTGTACATGTGCCCAGTTTTTCAGAAAACGTGAATAATTTCAAAGACACCATCAGCACATCACATCCCTGCCAGGGTGGTACGAAACATCACAAATGAGCACACATCTGGGTTGAGTGGTGTCTTTTCCCTCCTTCCTGTGGGGGGAAAAAAATATGAGCCTTCCTATGAATTGCACATAAAGAGAAGGCCAGAAGGTTGAAGAGGGGAAACTGGACAAGAAGATGGTAAGTGAGATCTATAAAGAGAGCAGAGTGAGGCCTTGTAGACAGCAGGGGAGATTAAGTCAGGGAACATGAGCAAGGGGGAAAGAATACAGGGATTAGGAGGATAATTCATGGAAGAAAAGCAAAAAGTCTGGTCTGACTCAGAGAAAGGATGAAGGAGGGGACGTCTAGGCAGGAAGGTGGAGATGGGATCACTGGGAGACACCTGAGGCTTTCCCTGAATCTTTGAGAGAAAAGGCTGAGAATAGGTGAGGAGCAAGTCTGTAGAATACAGAGGACAGGTTACCCAAGGAAGCAGTGATTTATACTGGTCATGTAGGACCTTCAATGGCACGTGGGTGGCAGGGCCTAGTGATAACAGAAAGGTTGCATTATCAACTGGAGGAGACAAGGCTAAACAGAAGCTAAAGGGTCAAAAGAAGACCATAATCAAAGACTAGGAAATGGGCACCAGCTGGATGGAGGCAGGGCTTGGGCATGGGGCAGCAGGCTGGTGCCTGGCAGAGCAATTGAGGGCACCTGGTGTGGATTTTATCGTGTCTGGTGAATAGAGCGGCTGCTACTTATTTTGTTAGACCTTAGATGCTGCAGAAAATGAGTGCAGCCATCTGCCAGCCTGATAGGTCTGGCTTGGGGAAGGCTGACTGGAATGACGAGGACTTTGGCTCATTACAGGGAAGAATATCCAGGGAGCTAAGAGGGAGAAAGAAGACGGGACTGGAACAAACAAGCTTGCTGACCTCTCATTATTCTTCCCAACTCTAGGATGTCAAACCTGCAGAGAGCACACAGAAAATCATGTGCTGCCTTAATAAGCTAGAACTCCTGAGCACAGCCAGCACAGCCTCCTGAAAATTGCAGGCTAATTTAATTTTGGTTATCTGTAGCTTGGTACCTGGGTTGCATAAAATACATATAAGGTTATCTTTCAGTGTATCTTATGTGTATCTTTAAGTACATATAAGTGCATTAATTCTCTTGAAGGAACCAGTCTGAATATCAGACATCTTTTCTCTAAGATGAAGTTTTAGTATCAGACTCTGTTTCAGTCTATTCTGCAAAACTCTAGTTATTATTCTAAAAAAGTTGCTTAAACCAAGAAGTAATCAGCATTCCTTCAGTTGGCTACAAGTGAGAGCATTGAGATTTGACAGAGATGTGCTGTGGGGTTTTTTATTCAGCTGAACTTGGTGGTTTCTGTCCTTAAAGATCCTGAGGACAGGGAAGGCTCAGGCTCTCAGAGTTTCACACTCCCAAATTCAGTACCAAAATTCATCCATTAATTTTCTGTCTTGCCTCAGTTTTCCATCTTTAAATGGACTTTTGTAATTCTGAATGAACACCCATTGCACATGCTCTAATATATAAATGAAGGAAAATTTGGGAAAAGCTGTGGAATAATAATTTTCCAAGCAGGGCTGGGGCAGCTGCAGCGCATAAAGCCTGCAGTCATGTGTCAGTGGGTACAGCACAGGTCAGAGACTAAAACAGCAGTGCACTGCCCACCTTGTACACTGAGTGAGTAAGACATGGAACAGGCAATTAGAGACTGTTTCCCAATGCAAACACACAAGGATGATGAAGTAAAGCTGTACAGGTGGCCTTAATCGCAGCATTTCCTAACTTTAAACTCCTCACCTCCATCAATATTGTTTTTAAGGGGTGCATTTTGCGCTGTAAGGAACTGATTCTGAGGAACGTACATCAGCTGTATGAGCAAGATCTCTCAGGTATGATAGAAGACTCTTCATAAAGGAACACTGCAGTTGTGCCTTATGCAGGTGAGGCTGCAGGCACTGGTTAAGGAGCTGGTACTTCCATAGGAAGGCCTCACATCGGGTGCCTTTTGGGGTGTGAGCAAAGAAGGGAGAAAGAATTTGGTTTTAAAGAAGATAGAACCCTCTTCCCGCTGTTTCTGTCATCTGTCAAAGCCCTGAGGGTCTGTTGTTTAACCTCATCCATCAACTCAGCCCCACACAGCCCCTTGCTCACCCCCCACATTGAGATGGGGGAGAGAACTGGAAGGGTAAAGTGAGAAAACTAGTTTGAGATAAAGGCAGTTTATCAGGTAAAGGAAAAGCTGCACATACCAGCAAAGCAAAATACAGAATTCACTCCCTACTTCCCATGGGCAGGCAGGTGTTCAGCCATCCCCAGAACAGCAGAGCTCCATCACACTGATGGTGATTTGGGAAGAAAAACGCCATTACCCCAAACAACTCTCCCTTCCTTTTTCTTCCCCCATCTCTATATGCTGAGCATGACACTATATGGTGTGGGATATCCCCTGGTTCCTGGCTGTGTCTCCTCCCAACTCCTTGTGCAGCCCCAGCCCCCTCACTGGGGTGAGGAGCATAAAAGGGCTTGGCTCTGTGTGAGAACTGCTGAGCAATGTCAAAAACATCCCTCTGTTATCAACACTGTTTCCAGCACAAACCCAAAACACAGGCCCACACCAGCCACTACAAAGAAAAATATCTCTACTCCAGCCAAAAGCCAGCACAGGGCCCTAACAATCCTTAACAGCCCCATCCAGTCTCACTTGGGGCCTCTCCCCACACCCCGGACATGGGTTCCAGAACTTCAGTTCAGCTCAGCCTGGGGCTTCCCGTCCCTTCTTGACCTCAAGTTTAGGTGTGGGTGTCTCTAGCCCTGTCTCTTGGATGGCCCTGAGGTCTGTGCTGTAGGTGTCTTGCATCCAGCCCTGCCCTCAGCCTTTTCTCCTTCAGGTCTTGACTAGACCCTGGCCCTGGCTCATCCCCTCGCTCTGCTGGGGGCTGTCAATGGACCTCAATAACCCCTCAGGTCCATCTGTCATGTTTGGATCCTGCAGGATTTTGCCCATCACTGAGGACACGACCAATGTTGGGATCACTCTTGCACCCAGCTGCCCAGTCTGTAGGGTGCAGCCAGCCCTCCCTGCATCCTGACATCCTCCACTGACATGGGAGGTGACACAAAACTCCTCCAAGTTTTTTGATGGGCTCTTCACCCTCAAGCAGGGTGCTGCTTGTCCCGATACCCTCAGAGAAAACTTTCTTAATGAAGATTGGGGTAGCTGGGACATCTTAACCCTTGTCAAGAGAAGACTGAGGAATCCCTTCATGGACATGTTCAAGGCCAGGCTGAGCTCTGAAGTCAGCTGGTCTTGTGGAAGGTGTGCTTGCCCATGGCAGGGGGGTTGAAACTAGATCATCTTTAAGGTCCCTTCCAACCTAAACCATTCTATGATTCTCTGCTTCATGAGCTGAATGATGCTATGTTTTTCCATCTTCCCGGGAAATTTTACTGCTAGGAGTCAAAATGCTACTCAAAGTTGTCCATCAGAGACTGACAGAGCTGCTGACCACCCTCAGAAGGTGTATCATGCAGGCCATGCACGCCTGCCTGTTTGCCAGTTTTCCTGCTCACTGGGCATAACACTGTGGGTCAATATGTAACTTGGGGTAATGGTTTCAGATGACACTGAGAGCAGCAAGGAAACATCCCACACAAAACTCTGTGTGTGGGAGCAGAGTGGTTTTGGAGCGGAAGTGGTAGGTTTGGGCTGAAAATCCAACCTGCCCAAATAGAGATATTTTGATCCTGCTGAGTCAAAACAGATTCACGTTTGCAAAGGTTTAGAAATACAGATTAAATAATTGCCCTTTCTACTAAAAGGGTCGCTTCCCCTTTTCCAGGTTAACCTGCAGGAGCAGAGAGATTATCAGAAATTCTTCCTGGGATAGTCTCAAATTGCTCTGGTCTAAAAAAAGAGTATTGAGAGTTTTATAGGAGCCCACAATCCCTTGTGATGGGAAGCCCTTGTGGGCAGCAGAAAGATGGCTTTGACCTTTCTTGGAAAAGGACAGAACTTGGTCAAGTGGGCTCAGAACTTTGCAATAAAATAAGGCCTTGGATATTTCATTCTAAGATAATTCCAAACACGTTGCCACCTGACTGATTCTGTCTTTCACTGTCTCCCTTCTCTTGCCCCTTCCATCTGCCCTGTATCTGCCCTGGCATCATTCATCAATCAGTGTTCCTCCTCTAATCGAAGCCTCCATCATGGCTGTGGACCAGATGGCACCAATCCTTCTGGCATGGCCCCAGTAAAGCCATGGAACATGCCAGCTTGAATTAGCTACCTGTGTCTCTTTAACTTTCACATTTTTGTGATAGTGCATCATACAGATTATTATTTTGTCTTTTTCTCTATCTACTCCAGAGCAGTAATTTATGTCCAGTCCTTATATATCTCCTTGGCTCATTGCTTTAGTCCTGTCAGTCCCTTTACTGGACCCCACCACACATTGGATTGTGAGCCTCTGAGGGAAAAAAAAACCCGAGTCTTTATAAAAAAGCTCCTGGCAAGGTGACTTTCCTTATCCTGACTGAGGACACCATAAAATAAACAAGGGGAAAACAGGCTTGACTTCCAAAAGTCCTTGAAGCCTGTTCTTACAGCAGTTCATTAGTTTATGCCAGTGTAAGGTGACACTGTCAGTCGGCTTTGCTTTGTGTTAGTGGCAAATTAGGCAATGGTTCTTGTGATGAATCCTGAATCTTGTGATGTTTGTTGCTTTGTAAATGCCTGGATGTTTGCAGTCAGATGACAATCTGAGACATCAATTTTTATGCTGTTTCTAGCTGTCACAGTCCTAGGGAGATGGTTAAGCCCCTCCCTGGTGAACCTGAAAGCAAAGACATCAGAAAACAAATAGACCTCCTGGTAGGCTGAGGTTTCTTTGTTTGCCTATTTTCCTGTCCTTTTCAAAGCACAATACTTAAATTGTTCTTTAATTCAATGTCACAGTTTGGGAAGCCTGAATCATGAACTTTTAAACATGTGAGATTGGTTATATTTTATTTAGATTATAGCTCTGTTTGCCTATATGTCCTCTCCAGATCTGATTTCTATCCTGACATTTAAACCACAAGCATTTTTACCTCAGGCACAGTGAGTGCAGAAGTAGGATGGGAAACTGGTAAGCAGTCAGAGCACTCCATATCTTTTCTTACCCAAAGTTTTCTAGGGAAAGATTTGCTCCATGCCAAGGTTTTGCACAGCTTTGGAAAGTACTGTGCTCAGGTTCTGATAAGGTTTCTCTCAGCCAACACTGTATTTCCCCACACTCCTCTCCCTGCTCCAATTTCTAGCTCTCCCAAATGTGGAAACCTGGAAATAATGGAAAAAGTGAGGCAGGCTGCCCTTTCAGAAGACATTTTATAATGTCACTTGGTTTCCCTCTCACAGCCCGTAGGTGAGGATGGTGTTTACAGGAAATGCCATGAGTAATTTGCAAAGCGAAAGCGTTGTGCTATCGGGTCGGGGCTTGTCTGACTGGAAAGTGTTGTGCTGTGTGGTGCAGGCTCATGGGCTGGGCCAGCTGCTTCCCTGTCAGCATACCATGCCAGAGGCTTGGGAAGGCCAGGATGGGGAGCAAGGCCTGGGGACAAGGTTGTATAATGCTTCTTCCAATATTGGCATAGAAAAACAAGGACAGCTTGTGGCCAGAGAGACCCTTTCATGAAGTTGCCACCCAACTGAAAGAAGCCTTTTCTAGGACGTTCTTCACCTCATCCTCTTGTATACCCCCTGCAGGATGCAGCATGGCACACAAGACTTTTCCATCTCCCTATCTCAGCCCAACAGGATGCACCACTTACCTCCTGTAGGACTTTAAGTGCCTCCGTCTGCAACACCAAACTCCCTCTTTCAGTGTTAAGACCTTGTGTTTTCACTGTCCACACCAGACTCTGTACTGTTAGAACTCCTAGTTTAAAGCAAACAAGCAACAGCCACCCCACTATTTCACACTGGGTTCTTTACCCTAAAGGAAGGCTGAAAATTCCTGCAAAGCTACAAGCAACATCCAGCTTTGTTTCCCACTGAGCTCCACTGTAAAACTCTAAAGGACTTCTGTACATGGAGGCTCTTCTCTAGTGGCTGATATTTGCCCATATGTGTCTTGGAGAAGTCTGTGTGTGCCCTACTTTGTTCAAGACCTGACTGGCTACACACAGTAAGGATGCCTTTCCCTCACAAGATTCTTGTGCATACCTGCCTGGTACCCCCAGCTCTTGGGACTCCCATCGGCTCCCCTCACCAAAGCCACTTTTGCTCCCTGCTTCTCCCATCCCTCTTAGTTTCTGCTCATCTGAGAGTTATACATGCACACGTGTTTAGACTTCTGTAATGTCTTCTCTGCCTTCTGCCCACTTTAATTCTGCACTTCCCAAGGAATTAGATAGGAGAGCTCAAATGCCTCAGCAGAAAAAGGATATGTGGAGATGAGGAAATTACCCAATATGAATAAAAGGATGTCTACACTGCAGTCAGGTTATTCTGGATGATGTGTGTAGCAATGGGTCAAAGGCTGGGGATGATATAAGCAGATCTGCTGCCCAGCTAGTGGTTGTGTTTCTGGACTGGCTGGAGGATCCATCTTTCCTGTTTCAGCACTTAAGCTGTGGAGGTGATGGCAAATTCTCAAGCCTAAAGTCTGCATGCCCTTGGCATAAGGAGGGCTTGAATTGTGCAGGAAGATGCCCCCTACCACAGGAGTCACTTGTACAGGCCTCAGCTGAGGGATGAAACACCAAAGGAACAGGTCCCCCAGGAGGGAGTCTTGAGAGTTCTAACCCTAACCCTGAGCCCAGATTCCTCACACCATCAATGCATCCGGCAAGGGGTAGTACTCCTTCTCCCAATCTGGAATCAGATCTGGGTTTGGTGTTTCTGTAGATTTACAACTGGACTGAGAGGAAACCCCCAGGCACTGTCTGGAAAGTAGGAGAGCCACAGTGTTGGAAAGACTCAAGTTCATGAGTCCCTTACAGGGGTCTGAAGAGTGCAGACAGCTCTTAGAGACAGTGGGTGGCTGCTGAACTCTTCAGGCAATCCTGTTCATACCACAGTGTTCCAAGAAACTGTGCACTTCTAATTTTCCAATTCCCAAGCATGTCAGGAGTTCCCTCTGCTCTGTTCCTTCCCCACTGAACTTCCTTGAAATGCTCCTCTTGTTATTCAGAGTGCAAATCTAGGTTACACAGTACAGTTTCTTCCCTGTAAGTGCTGGTACTGAAATGGGGAACTGGTTAGGGGATGGGAAGGAGGAAATAGGTATGGTACAATTTCTGTTCAGCTCCTCACAGCGTAATATCAACCTAGTCGAGAGCTCTTATATCCTTTGTGAGTAGGATGGATGACACTTAACCCAGCTGTGCCTCCAACACTATCCAAGGAGTCAGAGCTGCATTTCCATCTTGTGCCCGAGAAGGAATGCAGAGTATTGGCTGAGTGTGGTCCCCAGCCTGCATCATCTTTCCAATGACATCAATTTGGGGAAAAAAAAAATCCCACTCCAAAGAGACCTCAAGGGAATCACTCTGAATTTTAGAACATTTAGAAATGTGGTGTTGTGGCTGCTTTCAGTCTCTGCTTACTCTTCATATTGTCTCATGTCTGCTGTGATTCCCATGCCTGCTGTGCCTTTTTCCCAGCCACTACAGGGCTGGCAAAGCTGGGGAAATTGGACAAGGTGGGAACTGAAGCAGCGTATGGGAAAAGGGAATAGAAGCCCCAGCCTGTGCCTCACAGTAGGGTTTATTTAGCTGGAGAACTCCTTCTCAGAGGAGGGTAATCCTTTTAAGTACCTCTGTGCCTTTGCTTTCCCCTGCACTCTTGATTCCCATGTTCCTGCTGTAATTAGCTATACTACTTCCCTCAACAGAGAATAGCAGGACCTGCCTCTGTGGGCAACCATTTTCTGAGTGCTTTATTTGCAGCTTGGAGGCTTTGATCTCCCTGTGATGACCCCTGTACCCCTTTTCCTTTTCCACAGATTTTTTTTCCTCCCTTTTGTTTCACTTTCAGTATTGTCACTGCTTCAAGAAGACTGTTGGAGAGATGCTGACAAATCCTAGGATGGCAGCTCACTCCACATGGGATACACAGTGCAATGCAACTCTCGTGTCTGATTTCTCTCCTTGGAGTCTAGACATCATGGTGAAGCTGCACTGCCTAATGAGTCTGTCCTCCCTGCACACTCATTTGGTTGGTTATCTGTAGCCAAATGTGTTATTTTGCATCTGATTTCATCAGACCGAGCTGTGTCCCCCTGTGAGCTGGCACTCTGCATGCTGTGCTCTTTCCTGGCCTGCTATCACTTCCCATCAGCTGCTCCTTGCAGCTTCTCATCATTACTGAGGTGCACGCACAGGTACATACCATAAGTACTGAGAGACTGGGAAAAAGAACAGTTCTCAGTGCCAGGATCTGTAGGAATGATCCTGCTGGGAAGCTGACACAGCTGAGCTCAAAAAACACAGCAGGAAGGGGTTGTACCCAGCCTCCAGGGGCAAGGGTGACACCGGCTGTTCCTGCCATTCCTCCCTGATCCTTGCAGAAAGGAAAAGACAAAAGAAGCACATTTTGCACCTGCCCCAGTAGAACAGTTGACCTAATGCTCCTTCTTTTCACAAGGGTATAGCAGCCTAGGGAGGTGGAAGAACATGGAGGCACTGGGGGGAATGTGGAGGGAGATGGGGAATGGCAGGTCTGGAGCAGGTGGGGAGCAGCATGCCATGAGCACGTAGCAGTAGGTCTGTGGTGAACAGCCCCAGGTTTATCTGGGAAGAGGCAAGTTGCCCAAGACTAATTCCATGCTCTGCTTTCTGGACTCACAGCAGGGAGAAGATCTTGTGATGTTTTGGCCACAGGCTTAATGTGTCACCTCACCCATTGTCAGGAGGAAACCTGCCTCACGAGTGTTGCACCCAGCTGACAACCAGCTGTGCCAGGCTCATGAGGCCTGGGGTGAAGGAGGTGGTGACCATGGTGGGTCTCTCTTTCTGTCCAAGACTTAATTAAAAAAAAAAATCATATTAGATCATATAAACTTGCGCTTATACTTCTATGAATGACGTAGGTGTGGGGGTTTTCTTCCCAGCCAACAAATGTATTTGTACCAACCCTGCAGTTTGGGTTAATTCTCAGATATTTTCTGTCAGTCTCTCTCAGCCATAAGTATAACTATCCTGGACATTCATTGCTTCTAGTTTTGCTCATTTGAGAGTTTCCTTATAGCTGGAAATATGTCCTCCAGTTGTTCAGTTGCTCTGGCCACACCTGCTCTTAATGAGCCCAGATATTTGAAATGCCTTTCACCTCATCCTAATTACTTTTTGCCTGGTTCCATTCCAAAATCTGTGTTCTTCCAGATTCTCTTATTATCTGTTTGACTAATTCTTGTACTTCTTCTCCAGTTATGGAAGTGTGACTCGTTCATAGGATCACAGGGTTACAGGATGGTTTGGGTTGAAAAAGACCTTTAAAGATCACCTCATCCAACCCCCTGCAGGATATCTTTCTCTAGGCCAGGTTGCTCAAAGCCCCATCCATCACGAACCTGAACACTTCCATTGATGGGACATCCGCATCATATATTGGTGTCTTTGGGTTTCTTAGGACAGGGCTTCATGGGTAGGAGCAGACACAAAGTAGAAGCAGTGAGACTCTGCTGGCAAGCCCTGTCAAGCCAGGAGAAAAACCCTGACAGGGAATACAACCAAGCTGAGAGTCCTGTACAAAACCTGCATCTCACCCTGCCTTTACCAGCTCTCTGCCCTTGGAGCAGCTGCATCCTCCTCTGAAACAGAGAGCAATTTGCCAGTACCAAATGTGTGAGTGTGTGTTTGTGGAAGGGAGGGAAAATGCTTTCCTCTTTTGGTTGAAAGCTCAGCTCATCTGGAGATCTTACGAGTCATTTCAGGATCAAGAGGCTTGTGAAGGTCATGGGTCATTAGAGCAGTGTCTTGCTACTGAGTCTCTTGCAGGCGACCTCCACACTTGGAGTTGCACAGGAGACAGAAAGGCTCCTCTCCCTTTGGCTAAGCCTGCTTGAACTGGAGGGCTTTTGCGTGTCCCTGAAGGATGGAGCTTGATTCTTCCCCATGACCTGCTTCAAGCAAAGCTCCAGCAGCCAAATGGACCGTGCAGTGTGAAACGCAAAGTCACACCAGTGTGAGTCAAACATCCCCCCCTGGTGCTGGAGAGTTCAGCTAAAGAGCGAAACAAAGGCAAATACATCAGCAGCTAAGAGTGGATGGTTTTTTGCTTTCTTCGTGGAAGATGACTCTGACTGAGATCAAAAAGTAACTTATCACCCAGAGGTCTGTGGAGAAGCGGAAAGGTGTCGAAACCTCTCACCACTTCCATCATCAAAGGCTTCAGTAGGTTTCTTTCCACACGTGTTTTCACAGCCAGCCTTGATGAGAGCAACCATTCTAAGGGGCATTAGGTGTACCTTCTGTTGGCTGAACCATTTAAAATTACCCTTCAATGTCACCAGGAGCACACACACACAAAAAAGAAAATTCAAGGAGGAAAAGAGAAACAAGAACAGAGCCCTACCTAGGGAACTGGCTACTTTACTGAGTAGCGGGGGGGACTATACTGATGTGCTTCAAGGTCACAAGTTTGACTTCAGATAAGGTTAGCAACAGCTAAAAATTTCTACTGGTGCCTATTCAGTGGCCTATATGAAGTTAATGGATACTCTCTTGCAGCCATTTAATTTAGATTATACATGCTGTATGCTTGGTAAAAAAATATCCCCAAATAAAACTTTTTAAGTTACTGATGAGCTGATGCACGTGGAAATGAACAACAGAGCTCACTGAAGTGTTTTGTAATACCTTATTAAATTATGTTGTATTCAGACCTCTTCAATACTGGACTTATGTCCTGGTTGTTGGAGTTGGATTGTGGAGCTTTAGGACAGAATTTTTGGCAAAGTATCTTTTGCATGTTCAAAACATATCAAAATATGAGCATGACTGTAGCATTAAATGGGCCATGAGGTAGCAGCAGCATCCAAATACTGGCCGTCTTCCATACAACTTCCATACAACTCACTACAACTTCCTAGGAACACGTTGTCTGGAAAGATGCAGCTGCTTTATGTTCTGTACCTTTAGATGGGGAGAAGCCAGAGCTCCTGGTGCAGGACTCTGTTATAACTTGGATGAGTCCTATGGTGCTGAGCTCTGTTTTTGCGGAGTTCATGGTATTAAAAATTGAAGTATCAGTTATGGCTTTCAGTAACATTTCTAATTATTTTAAAATTACTTTCCAAGCTTCCATACTGCAGTAAACTTTTTATTTGTTCGGTTTCAGTCAGCTTTGGATAACATGCCATTACTGTTAGTAGCAATGCCAAGAAAGACCAAAAGCAGATCTGTCATATATTCCATTTTTGTAAAGTGAGGTGAAAGAAGAGACTAAAACAGTTGTCCTTTGTTTTGTTTGTGATCATATCTATTCATCAACAAGGTACTCAAAATCCATTGTAAACTAAAGTGATAATATCTGGTCACTTGGAACCTCTTGAGTAGAATCGCTTTATTATTAAATCTCAGATGAGTTAATTTTTTACCTTTTTTTGTTATTGGAAATATTTCTGTTCTTTGCTTTTGACAACACTGAAAACAAATCAAAACTCTCCTATATTTGTTGCTGTAATTGCAGCCCTGACTTGTGCTCCAGCAGGAGCAAAGTGCCTTGCACAGCAAGTCCTGGACCCAGCCATTGGCATTCAGCTCAGAAGCAGTCCCTGCAAGCCTCCCACTCCATTAACAATTTACCTCTTGCTTTAACTGAGGGCTGTTGGGTTCTGTGAGCCCCTGGCCAGGAGCTCTTGCAGCCAAATCAGAGAGCTGGGTGCCAATCCATGTCATTCCATGATGTCTCCTGCAGAATGGTGGTATTTAGCTCAGCTCCACTGACCATCCTGACTCCCTGCTAGCTCCCCCCAGGCTTGCTGGCTGCTGCAGAGCTCAGGTTTTTCACCCATGCCAAGCTCACAGTGTCTCCTTACAACAAGGCCCAGATCTCCAAGGCTGTGCCTCCCCTCAGACAAGGGAATGAAAGGATGGTGTCTCCAGCAAGAGGCAGAGAAAGGCTGGAGCACTCACCACACTGCAGTTGAAGAAGGAATTTGCTATCACATGATGCCAAAGCAAACAGCTAAAATATGAAAGTCAAGGAACTCAGTCAAATTAGTTTGACACAAGGACAGGATGGTGTCAATTAGATGCAATTCTTTCTTTCTTTTTTTTTTTCCTTAGTGGTTTTGATTTTTTTCCTGTCTTTTGCATGTTTTTGCTTGGAAACTGAAACTGTTTTGAAGGTCAAAGTTATAAGAGGCAGAACTGGTGGAGAAATCTCAATTTCATAGAATTGCTCTGTTGCCCCCTTCTATGTTAAGAACTTTTGATAGAAAAAAATCCCCGAAGTAACAAATCAAGCATTCATTGGATGTCCAGTTTGTCCTCCAGTGGTTTTGTTTTTCAGGATTCCTGTCTGCATGTACTCATAATTGCACATTGGTTTCTGCATCCAGAAGAGCTGACTTCCTCCCTTCTCCTCCACAGATGAAGGCTGTGGTTTTATGCAGAGATGAGTGACATTTGTGACGGATGATGTGCCAAAACATGGTAAAAATCCTGGGAGTCTGCAACACCAGCAGCCACTTTGGTATTGCCATATCCCTACTGTGGATGGCAGATATTTTGCCATCACTTTTCCTATGTGTACAGTCTAAATGCATTAAGGAGGGGTAAACTTCTAGTGATGTGATTTTCAAGTGTTGTGTTGTTGTGACAAAGAAAAGCTGGGCTTAGTTCTCGTGTATTATATTACAAAATGTAGCTTATTGCAGGACCATTTTCAGACATTGCTGCTTACCAGGAGTGACTTCTTTCCTAAATGAATTGTGATTGTGAACAAAATGGCTTTTTCCCTGTAATGTCAGGATAAATTCCTGCAATCCACACCATACCTTTCTCAGTGCTCATCTACTACCTACACAGAAAGTGCTACTCAATCATACATAATTCATCACTCTTGATTAAAATGTAAATTTCTTGTCAGCCTTTTGGGGTAATTAAAGCACCATTGTGGAAATATATTTAAGTTCTGTATCTGAAGTTCCTTTTGGGAAATAAACACGATGCTTTATGCTGTTTGAAGTGCTGAGATTGATGGCCGGGTGGGACAGAACCAAACTTTAAGGGGAGATCAGTCAGTCCATGTGTGTCTAATATTCAACAGTGTGAATCTACTTTGCTATAAAGTGAGCTGGCTTACTGTCTGAGGTGTTAGCTGCCTGCATTTCAGGCTTGGCATAAACTGGAAGAAATACTTGTAACTCTATTTCTCCATCCAAAAAAAAAATCTAGACTACTTTATTAGCTTCAAGCTGATTTTTAAGAGCCTTCAGAAGGACTTTTGGTGGATTACTGTACTTACTGTAAACATTTGACCTACCAGAGCGTCTTGCAGGTTGGTCTTCATTCTTTATAGATCTTGAAGCCTCATATGTAGTTTGCTGTCCATTTAATAAATGATTAAGTACATGAAAAAAAAAGCATATTCCACAAGGATGAGGTAATGACAGGGTGCTCAGTGGGGGACTCAGTTGTAATTGTTAGAGTTTCCCCCTTCTCCCTCAAAGCAATAAAATCCTTAAATTAAAAAAGAATGTAGAGAAGGTGGTCTTGGGGTTGTGGATGAAGCAAACAGAGCTCTTCCTGAAAGAAAACTGTCATGGGGCTATGCATGGGCAGACAGAGAAAGAGAGAAAATTCCCAGCTCTACCATACAAAGCATCATAGGGATTAGGAGCATTTCATCAGCAGGCTTTTGATTTTTCCCTCTGACAAAAACATGACCTCTCCCCTGCCTACGCCCTGTCTCTGTCTCTCTCTCCCATGGACAGGCAGACAGAAGGTCGTTTCAGCTCTTGGGGAGAGCTTAGTACAGCACAGAAGTCTCTTGTATATGAAAGGAAAATGCTTGGCTATGCCATTCCTTGAAGTCACATTATTCTTATGTTCATGCTACACATGACTCTCTTGGAAAATCTGGGATTCATTACCTGCCTTCTGCCCTAACCTTCTGGCTTCAAAAATACGCAGAGAATTTCAAGATTGGCTCCAGTGGGCAAACTGTGACATGAAACTGCAGTTGGCCATGAGGCAGAAACAGGTTGTGTGTGTGGCTCCTGGTGCCTCTGACCCTGTCCCTGCCTGCACCACCCCAGCAGCTCTTGGCCAAGCAGCGAGAGGAGAGCTGGGTCAGGAATGGGCCTCCAGCTGTCTCATGTTTCTCACTGGTGGCAGCACAGGAGCAATTTTTGCAGCAATTCCCAGACTGCAGTGGGCTGGTGGAAGCAGAGTCTGATATTTACTTTCTAGGCCATGTTTTGACAGAGTCTTGGGAGCCCCATTTAAATTAGGTTTTCTGCCATTGCCCTTACAGTGCATGCTGCAGGACAGGGGATCTACAAGAGGTCCTCTGCAGCAGGAGCTGCCTGGGAGCCACTCACCTCCTTTCTCCCTCTCTCCTGGGTCCCATTCAGATTTGGGGCACCCAAGAAGGGGTCCAAGCAGAATTTTTGGCATGCACATGTACACAGAAGTGTAAGGGGTGGTGAAAGGAATGGCCCCTCAGCAGCAGGGCCCTCGCTCAATGTCAGAGGCTGGTTTGAAAGTCGGTCACTGACGTCAGTTCTGTCGCTGTAGGAAGTATCGAGTTAAACTGATAATTATCTACAGCACGTGTACGAATTATGAACCTTTTGATGTTCAGGCTCATATGTTTTGAGTTAGCCAGCACATCTTAATCAGATTTTCTTTTCCTTTTAAATGAGGATTTGAGGCTTTCTTATCTCCCATTTGCTTCTCCTCCTTTGAACTTTTACTTCAGTGAGATTTTCACAGACACAGCCTTTCCTCAGCCAGGTCCCACCAGCTCCCATCTACAAAAACAGCTCAGCAAGGTAAAATGGTAAGTGTTTTTGAGTTTGCAGTAACAGGTTTGATTCAACTTGAAAATAAGGATCTCTTTGTTACTGCTTTTTCTTTCTGCAATATTAAAATGCATTTTATCAATGGTGCTGGGTAGTGGAAGGAGAAGAAAGAAGATGAGAAAAAAAGACCCACAAAAGAGACTGGTGAATTCAATAAAAGTCTGCCTTTCTTGAACATGAGCAATTTCCTCACTGGTGCAGAGAGTCTGCAGAAAGCAAACCCTAAAACTCATCGACTCTGCTTGCAAAATTCAGTGTCTTTGTCCCAGCCACAAACACTTCACCAGCACCCCACCCGCCACAAAACACAATAGCGTTTTCTCTCTATGGCCCTCCAAGTTTTTCACAGATATTAGTCAACATTTTTGTTTTATTATTACAGCTTTACTTTATTACTCTCTATTTTTTAATAAGAATAAATCACTCATGCTTCTTTAGCCCAGTTTTTTTATTATTATTATTATTTATAACCTAATCTGATTTAATAGCTGCATTTATGACTGAATTCGGGAAGAAAAAGGATGTAATCGGCTCATTTCAAAACAGTTTCTGAAATGTTTCTTCATCACTTTTAATGGCCTGCATTCCCCTGAGGGACTCAGGTGTTGGCCAGGGTTAGCCTTGCAGTAGCTTGGTCTGGGACAGAAAGCTTTCCAGCTGCACTGTTCTACAACTTTCCTGGAGTTGTCCACCTATCCCTGGTATTGTGCCCACTGTCATTTGTTCCTCTCCTTCCCTGGATGAGACTGGATGGGTTCTACACAGCCACTGAGTTCAGGTCTCTGCTAACATCACAACCATCTTGTGAGAGAAAGAGGAGGGACAGACATTGATCTCTTCTCTGTGGTGACCAGTGACAGGACTCAAAGGAATGGCCTGAAGTTGTGTCAGAGGAGGTTTAAGTTGGATATTAGAAAAAGGTCCTTCACCCAGAGGGTGGTTGGGCACTGGAACAGGCTCCCCAGGGCAGCAGTCACAGCATCCAGGCTGATGGAATTCAAGAAGCATTTAGATGAAACTCAGGCACACGGTGTGACTCTTGGGGATGGTCTGTGCAGGGCCAGGAGTTGGACTTGATGATCATTGTGGGTCCCTTCCAACATGGCCTGTTCTGTAATCTCCTACCACACTTTCCATAAACTTTGTGAGCTCCAAAGTTAGGGATTTGCTTCCTGCCTCTGCCAGGAGGCTCATGCCTACCTTGGGGACTGGTGCCTTGTGATGGCCACTGTCACTGATGGGAAGGCACCCTCTCCCTGTTCCAAGCCTCAGACCAGCATGTGTCTCCCCACTCTCTTGGATGAGGAGTGGCTACAGGTTGGATCCTGCCTGGTGCCTGTCCTGAGGTCCCTGTGGCCATCACAAGCCATTCACATTGCCTGGGAGAGGGCCAGGCAGAGAGCCCCAGGATCTGGGGGACAATGGCTGAGCACATGCAATGGCTTGGCAGGATTATCCCACATCCACGCTGGAGTGATTTCTTAGGTGGATTACTCCCAAAGCCACAGTGAGAGGATGGCATTTCAAGAGTCTCAGACAAAGCCCTCAGGGGCAGTTTCTTCATCTGTTTGCCCACTGATAGCCAAAAGGCTGGTTCAAAGCCCCCTGATGACTCTCAGTGTACACCTGCCTTTTGCCAGGGGGAAGGAGAGGCTGGTTTTTGGAGCTGAGAAGAGCTATGAGAGGATGGCTGCATTTCATAAGGCTCCAGAGCCCTCTGAACAGTGTTGTCAAGGGAGCAGGCAGTGAGCTGACAACTTTTGGGTCAGTCCCAGAACAGCTTGCCAGAGAAGCCTATCAGTCCAGTAATCGGGTTTGATTTAAGTCTTTCTCCTTCTCATCACCCTTTCTGGATTAAGTCATCTCTACCAAATAAGAGAGAGGCTGCCTTGGGAGAGACAGAGATAAGCTCTTCTTTGTGTGTTGGGGAGAGGAAGGGAAAGATAGGCAAGTCGCCATCATTTTTGGGTCTTAGCATCACTTCCTCAGTTTTGCTGCACCACTGGAGTCACATGATGACAATAAACTAGTAACCAGCAGCTTTTGAACCCACTTATGGGTCAGGGAAATGTATAGAGCTATTTGCTTGGGCACCCAGGAGTTATGCTGGCTGCAGTGGGATTTGTGACACAGGAGTGAGAGGGTTTGCAAACCTTGACATTTTGGAATTTTATGCATTGAGGGAGAGGATTTCACAGGGTAATTTTTCTTGATTTCACCCTCTGTTCCTCACACTGAAAAAATGCAGCTCTTTACCTGAGACTACAGGCAGGCACAGGCTTCCCTTTTGAGTAAGCAGCACCCTGGTTTGCAATACAATGCTTTTTCTGTGTACTGCAAGGGCACAAGTACACGGAGGAGCTGGCAGGATAACCTAGTCCTGCTCTGTTCTTTCAGTGTGTCCCACAGAACTAAAAACGTCAGTGTGGTGTTTCCTTGCTCACAGCCTTGGAGGAGTAGGAGGGTGGGTGGGAAAGGTTATCACAGCAAAGAGAAATGAAGGGCAAAAGTTAGCTAGAAAAGTCAATAAACACCACCTTTACAGTTGGTACCACTCAGAGAAGGTATTGTGGCATCAAGGTGAAAGAAAGGGGATCTAAACTCTTGGGGGAATAAAAAAAAAGGAGACTTTCTTTGCAAATAGTAGGAGAAGGGGAGGGTTTTCTCTCCCCAGCTGAGTGCTCACCCTGCAAGTTTGAGAGGGAGGTTGATGCGTGCAATGCATGTGATCTTGCAGAGTAAGAAGGATCACTGAACGGGTGACGCAGGAAAAGGAGGATTACTCTGCATGTGATGGCAGAAGGAGGATGGAGGAGCATTCTTGCAAGTGGTGTATGGATTGGGATTACTGAGGGATTTTCTTGGGGATCTAGGTATAGCAAAGAAACTCCACCCTCCACCTCACACTTGGGATAAGTGAAGGGTCATCAGAAGCCATCACATGCATGTTAAAGTCCTGGTGGCTTTCAGTCACCCTTTGAAGCATTTGTTGTTTACCCCATTGGCCTAACTACTGCCAGGTTTCACTGACTTTTGGAGAGCCAATGCCATGACCAAATCTCTAGCTGAAAAGAAGAAAATGGCTATCTTCTTGTAAGCCAAGTGTCTGTCTCCACTGAAACCACTTAAACAGTTTGGCCACTTCCTCCTTTATAGTCAAAACACAGTTTTCCATCCACACAGGATTTCATAAAACAAAAGGGTGAGTAGTACACAGAGGCTGACACACCTCAGTGTAAGAGGCTCTAAAACCTGCTGAGTTAATGGGAAGATGCTTCCATTTGTTTCAGTGGGAGTCCTTCAAACACTGAACAGACCAGAATGATGCCCTGTTATGCTCATGCACTTTCAGGACACTGTTGCAGCTTTGTAGCGACTTGAAAATTTCACAAATTCACATATTCACAAAAATAAAAAAAATATGTTTTTTGGGACCATAGTCAGTATAATCACATCTTTCGTGGCAGGAGAGTATTATGTGGCAAGTTCACTACAACTGTGACTTCTTTAATAGTTGTAACAGTTCTATAGCTGTGAGAAGAAAGCTAAAGTCTGTCTGCAAGCGAGCCTTTGGAAGTAGCAGCCTCTGTGAACAGTCCAGCAAAAATGTTTTGAGTTTTGGCTCAGTTATGAAGTTTTGACAATGAATAATTGCTGCTATTTACATAACACCCACGCGAAAACCATAAACATTTGGCTCTCTGACCTTAGCCATGACCACAGAGATCTGCAGTAGATGCTCTTCTCGTTCTCCCTGTTACACTGCTCCCTTCCAGCTGCCTCAGCAAGGCTGGCCTGGGCAAGGGGCAGAAGTGCTGCAAGTGATACCAATGGCAGGAATAGGAATGGACTCAGCTCCAGGTGGGGAAGCAAAGCTGGCAAGAAGCCAGACTGCAGAAAACACATGGGAAAACTAAGACTGAAGGAACAGAAGGGGACAGAGAGAAGAACCAAAAGGATAATTTCAGGTAGAGAGTCTGAGCTGTTTGCCAGACCAGAAGTAAAAACAACCTTTGTATTGTATGTACAGACTGTTTTCTATCTCTACATCCTCTCACAGAGGACACAGCACAATGCATATGAAGGCAGTTGTACTGGCAGAGGAAGAGACAGAAAATTAGTGTAACACTGGAGAGGAATTACCAATAAACGGTCGAAGACAACAAGGGAAAGAATAGGCAGAGAACGCTAGGAGAAAAATTGAATAGCTGCAATTAAAAAGTAAAAACAAAGTTACATTATTCATAAGGGTAAGGCTTGTTTTCCCCAGTGCCTTCCCTTGTCTCCACTGCACACCTTTTTTCACCTTCTTTGTCCTTCCTTGCACCCACACCTACCCCTCTCCTGACCCCAACCCTCATCTAAAGTCCCTCACTGTCCTCTGCTTAACATTTCCTCTCTGTTTCCTCATCCAGCTCTATCTTTGTCTATCCTGCATCCTCACCCGACTCCAGTCAGTGCTTTCATCAGCTCCAGACCATGCTCCTACTGGGAGCTACCCCTGCCTGATCTGCCTCCTTTCTCAAGAGCCAGTCCACTTCAGCTCCTACAGACCTGCCAAATTCCTTGTGCCTCTGGGTTTCTAAACTGAGGCAGCCACGAATAGGGGAATGTTTTCCCTGTTACACAGAGATGGAGAAACCCAGGTCTGCTGGTACATGGTGTTCTAGCTGGAAGTTCAGCATCCGTAGTCCCTCAGGTGTACCTGTCACTGTAATGATCAACATCTGCCAGTATGACTGACTAGGAGAAAGATGGCCATGATTCTGCCAGCTCCATCATCTGCTGTAGCCACATGTGGCTTTTCCTTGAAGGCACTCATGCCAAGCCTCAGCCAAGTTCAAACCCATGCTAAGTCTCTTCCCAAACCCTCCATGCTGCCTGCGTGTCTGTCCTTGGCTCAGAAAGCAGAAGCCAGTTGTTCTCCCTTCCCTCTGTGAGAAGCCAAGGAGGAGAGATGCAGGGCTAAGACTAGTGTGGAGGCAGCTCCAATCTAGCCATGGGTGGAAATAGCCACCTCCCAATTGACCAGCCACTTTTTGCATGGAGCCCAGGCAGGGGTTCTGGCAAAGCACTTGCTCCCTTCTTCCCTCTGGGCTCCGTGGAAAGGTCACAGCACACCAAGGACCCTCCTCCCTGCGGCGCAGCAGCACAGGGCACGCTGGGACAGGCAGGGAGCTCCACCACGTCAGGACAGATGACAGCAGGATTATCCCTCTGCCTGCCAGCAAGGGTGAAACTGGACAGCTGGGAAGCAAGTGAACCCTGACCAGCCACTGCTGCAGCAGGCAAGCATGCTTATTTTTAAAACCAAGCAGAAAGGAAAAGTACTGTTACCACCTCTCTTGCAGATGAGGTGCCACCCGAGTCCAAGCTGTGTTTTGGGTCCCTGGGAATGTCATTTTACACTTTCACGGCATTATCCACCTGAGACTGAGCAGATCAGGATTTACTTTTCTTTTGCTTCTCCTTCACTCCCCCTCATAGAGCAATTGCCCTCCATGGCTGCCTGTGTGAGAGAGATGGTCAGATGGGCCGGACGCCACTTTCCTGGAGCTTGGACGGGAACCAGGGGAGGGGTTTCAAAAGGCAGCCAGGAAAGAAATGTGGCATTGTTTCTGTCCTTATTGCTCTGTGGAAAAACCAAGAGCAGGCCCACACCTCAGCATGGTGGGACCTGGGCAGCAGGAGAGACCACCTGAGCACTACCTGGCTCTCCAGCATTGAAGATCTCTCTGTTGCTATGACTCTGCTGCAGCTCGTAACCACATGAGCTGGTCTAACACCAGCCTGCGTATTATGTGTTAGTGCTTCAGTTGTATCACAAACATTTAGGCTGATCCTACTAACGTAAAGCAACTTTCGTTTGCAGCCCTGGATAAAATACCTGCCTGAGCCGATTTGCAAGAGCACCCACGTGTGTACAGCTTTCCTTCACTTCTGCCAGTCAACTAGGAGCAGAGTAAAGTCTCTTCAGGTGCTGGTACCATTAACAGCAAGGAGATACAAGGAGAAGGAAGCCTAAGTTCCCCCCTGACCTCTCTTTGTTTACCCTTAAAAATAAACTCCTGCTCTTCAGGCTGTAAGCAGACTCTTATGCTGGACCAAAACCCACAAGCCCTGATCAAACAAATCTCAGGTGGCGGCTATAATAACACTTCTGTGTGAGGATGTGCTCCAGAGTTTGACCAACAATGTTAGATAAACAGGTAAATCTGTTAACAGTGAGAAGTGTAGGTAATTTGTTGTGGGGATTTGGGATTGTAGCCGCAGTGGCTTGAATAGAGTCTGTGAGCCATTCCTGCTTAATTAGAAAAATACCTGGGTTTTGTCAAGGCAGGTAGCTTCTCTGATGTCTGCTAATGGATTAAATTGCATTTGTTTAGACTGCGTTTTTGGTCTCCCTGGCTGCTGGGAATAAAAACTAGACTGGGCTCTGCCATAAGCAGCTATCTCTCCAGTAACTATCCAGTGAGTAGAGTTGTTGCAGCCTGCCAGCATCCTCTGCCTGCTGGGCATGTGTTTCCTACTACAGTTTTCTTGTTGATCATGCCTAGCCAAACTTTGTCCGATCCCTTATCTTTACCCTGCAGCCGGGAGTTGACCACACAACTATGAAAACCAAGGAGCACAACCTGTTTGAATGTCTTTGCTCCAGCTCCCCAAGCATAAGCATTGGCACCTTCAAAAGAATACCCTCTTCCTTTATGAAAGAGACAAAACCACTAGAAAATGGCAGCTGCTGGAGCATTACTCCCCACTGCATCCTTCTGAGGTGTGTCCTGTGCTGTCACAAACGCTTCTGATGAAAAATTGAAGCAGCAACTGAAGCTGAAGTGATGAAGTGAAAACACCTGCCTGCCGAGAAATGTTAAAGAACCCAGATTTAGCTGTGAGGCATTTGGAGACAGGGTCATTTATTTTCCTGGCTGCCTGCCAGCTTGTCCTTCTTTTGTGAGACCGCTGCCTGTGAGGTGCTTCCTGCCCTCTGGCCCTGCAGCTCTCCTGCCTCCAGATGGCCCAAGGAAAAAATTAAAAATGGGGAGATTCCAGAAAGTTGCCTCCTCTGGTCTGAGAGGAGCTGACAAAAATCAGCTGCAGAGCCAGGAGCTGAACCCTTCCCTTCAGCTCTCTTGCTTCCTTCAGCTACTGTGTTGAGTGATGTTATTAGACTTGTTGCTCCCAAAAGCATCGCTTTTAGGATCAGCTCCAGAATGACTGCGAAATAAAAGGCAGCTTACGATCCAGGCATAATTCCTAAGGTTTCTAACCCCATCAGAGTGGTTGAATAATGAGAGCAAGAGGCAGAAACCGTCTGGAACAAATCCTTCAGCCTCCGGCACGCAGTGTTTTAATACTCCCCTGTGACCTGGAAGTCTGTCCAGGGCTACTTCACCTACCCAAAGCCTGGATGTCCTTACGGGTGGAAAAGCTGTACTAGGAAAGAGATTTTAGAAGAGGTTCAGGCCCAGTCCTCGGCAAAGCTTTCAGTCAAAGGGCTTCATGGGAATGTTGTCTTTGCCTTCTGCCAGGGACTGTGCACAAAATTTCAGAGAAATCTTTTCTGCAGATACTGTCCAGGAAAATTGGAAAGGCTCACTCTAAGCTGTGTCCAGGGGAAAACCATGCTAACAACCACTCAACAAGGCTGAATGTCCTTGGCAGCTATTAATTATTATCAGCCCTTTACTCCAGCAAAGTGTGTGAGAGGCTTTCAGATGTAGCATTCCGCAATCCCCGCACAAGCTGTTATTGATTTGGCACATAAAAACGAGGGTGATAAGTTTTTGTTTGGAATGGGCTGGAAGGACATGAATAAAACCCTTACAGTCAGGAAAGTATGTGTTTCATTTTGAAGGACATATTACTTTTTGCTTGTTCAGTTTAACCATTTCTTACCTTCAAGGTCTCTTTCCTACTCTTGGGTGATGATGGATTGATTGAAAGGAAGCTTAATTTTGATGTATTTCACCAAGGAAACTAAAACTAGTGGTTACTGAATGCTGACAAAACACTTATGGATTTAGAACCAGTCCATTCACAACCATTTCCTGAGAGTCTTGATAAAGTTTGACTCTGTATATTTTTCCTTTTTTATTCAGGATCCTTAGTGTAGGACAGAAAACGTACTGCAGCTGCACAGAAGTACATGAGGCTGGTGGATCCCTAATAGAACAAAAAGCAGGGATCTTACTAGCTGCTATTATGCAGATCCTTGGTCTCTGGCACTATAGTATGTCTCCCAGCATGGCAGAAAATTGAGCCACCCCCATTTACACAATAGCCTAAACCAACCTTGTGATTTGCCTTTAATTTGTAGTTTGCTTCCCGCTCTCTCCTGCTTCTTTCCCTCCTCCTTTTGTATTCTTCATTCACACTGTAATCAGAGGTGGGTTAACATAATGCAACTCTGATTCAGGTTTCAGTAAGTGCCTCCATCTGTTACAAATCAGAGAAGATGCAGCAGGCAGGAATAGCTCAAAGGGAGGTGATTTTTCCCTTTAGAGATTTTAAGCATGAGGCATTCACACAGATTACGTCAGGCAGTCAGCTGGGGTGCCTGCACATTTTGGGGAGCAAGCTCCTTGAGTAGCTGATGGAAGTAAGATAGTTAAGGTTGCAAGATATGAAACTTGCTCATCCTCCTCCTCCCTGGAACCCACCTGGTGCCTCATATGCACATCACACAGAGAAAATATCTATGCTAACAAATCGATTAGTACTAGGGGATATCCCTAGGCACTGGCTGCTGTTGGTACATCCCTCCTGCTGGTATATCCATAACATCAGAATGGTCCCTAGCATACTTCTGGCCTGGATTCACAAAGCTTCCCCCTAGAAATTCTCCAGGTGGTTTGGGAGTTGGTGGGAAGCAGTGGACATTTCCATCAGGCATATTGCAGAGGTCATTCTGAGCTGCAGGGTGAACCAGCCTGGCTTGGCTGCTCCCTGGCAGCTGCCTGGGGAAGAATTCGAGGGAAGTTTAATGTCCTAGCACAGACACAACCTATTTCTCTGGGCTTTCTCTTCCCTTTCTTTCTTCCCTGTGGCAGAAGAGCCCCACACAAGCCCAGCAGATGGCACTCCACCATGGTGTTCAACTGAAAAGCCCCTCATAAATAACCTGGCCCATGGGGGTGTAGAGTGGTGAGCCAGGGCTGCCTTGTCCACAGGGATTCTACAGAGATCCAGCTGCTGCTGTCATGCCTGAGGAAAGCCATGCCAAGTCTGGGCATGTATTTGAGGAGCATGAATTAAATTACTTAATTCAAATATGCGTGCATATTTGAATATATATGCATACCTACCTACCTACAGCTGTCTATATATCTGACAGGAGCAAATCTGCCAACTATTGCTAGAACACCTTCAGGGCATGAAGGGGCAGAGAGGGCAGAGGGTGCCCAGCACTCAGGAGGATCTGAAGGAGGTTGTGTTTGAAATGTGGTGACACTCACTGGCTCCAATCTCTGTCAGACCAGGCCTTGTGCACAACCAACACCAGGGACTGGCCTGGATTTTAGTCTGCATTGACATGGCAGGACAATACAGCCCTGTGCAACCTGCAGCTGCCACCCAGGTCAGCCTGCCATGCCAGCTCCATCTCAGCACACGTGGCTTTAGCTGCAGAGCCATTCCTTTAATTTTCTTCTTCCCACTCTATGAATCAGTGCTCCCTAAGCCAAAAAGTATGGCTCAGCACAAAATCTTTTCAAATGTGGAGTCAAGAAGTTAAGTTCCTCATCTGCTAGTCTTCCAGAGATAGGCTTTGCAGAGTATGACAGGCTTTCACACTAGAAAAATGTTGAAAAACAAAGATGGCCCTGCCAGATTCTCTTCAGTGAACAGTAAGTCTTGGCTGCGTGAGTTTAGCCATTTTTTTTCTGAACTAATTCCTTCAGGTAGCTCTCTCCTTTTGTCTTTTCTGCTGGTTTTTCACCCAACTCAATGCAGCAATAGATGCTTGCAAGGACAAAGTTGCAGTCTCTTCTGGTGCCAGATGAAGTCCAAAGCTCAGCTGTTCTCACCTTCTGTGGATGACTGGGCTCCTTGGTGAGCTGAGGTATCACTTTTTTGCCATAAGAAAACTGGTGGTTTTGGGCTTGGAAAGAGGAAAGTTCCTGCTTGGCAGCAAACTGCTGCTCCCAGGGTCAGTGTCTGCACACAGGCTCCTCTCCTGAAACTGGAGTGGGCTCAGGGCAGATAATGTGGCATTACAGGACCGCTGAGCCAACAACCACAGCTTCCTACCAAGCATTTTAGCTTTCCCTAAGTGGCTTTGGATTTCGTCTGTCTCCTTTTTCCCTCTGACATTTCAAAAATGTTCAGACGGCTGAAAATTTGTGCTGCAGCTTTGATGCAGTTGCCTCTGTGATTCTGATGTCTCTCTTAAGGACACAAGATGACACTTCCCTAGAAATGCTCAAGGCCAGGTTGGATGGGGCTCTGAACAACTTGGTTTAGTGAAAGGTTGAGTGAATGGCAGGGGGTTGGAACAAGATGATGTTTAAGTTTTTTTCAGCCGAAACTATTCTGTGATTTTATGACCAGAAATAAGAAATTTCTTAATTTTTATTCATTCAAGTGTGTGTTTTTTTATTTTAAATGTGTCTTTGGGTTGTGATGAGCACAAAAGGGCAATTATTGGGCTATTGGTACTTTTTGTCTTGTAGGGTAAGTGACACTGCTTAGCACTGGTGTGCCTAAGATGGTATCAAAGTTTGTGCCTTGGACCTTTGTCAGAGGAGAAATGCATCTACTGACATCAGCAGAAGCAGCCCTTGGGTTATTTAATGTAGGGTTTATGAGTTCACTGTTGCTGCAGTTTAGGTCCAGATCTGGGCACCAAACTGTTGCAGGTGGTTCCACTGGGAAACTGGGAAGCAGAATCATCCTGGGAGGATTCAGAACACTTTCCCCATCAGCATCACTGTAGCTGTTACTTTGTTGTCTCTTTAGGTGATGTTTCTGCTAACAGGGCTGTGCAAGTGGGATGTGGGAGTTTCCCCAGACAGAGAAATACCCTGAGCTGGGCAGTACATGCGCTGCTCTTTGCTGGGTTGTTCTTTCATTCCACTCTCCTCATGCTGAGGAGCACTGGGCCATCAGGATCTGCCATCTCCAGAAACAGGCAGCAAAACTGTTCCCTTCACAACTTGAAATGGCAGCTGCAGGTGTCTGATCCCGGAGGGGAAAGGGAAGCAGGGAAGAAGAAAGACAGAGGGATAGAGACAACCCCACCACATAGTCTGAATATACTTCTTTCCAGGAAGAGCTGCCACGAGCCCTGGGATCTCTCCTTTCTCTCTGAAAGTTAGTGGCTCATGCCTGTCAGTTCATAAGGACCATGAGCTCCGAGAACATCTCAGAAAGTGAAATCTCTTCCCTCCTGTCTCTACAACTCTGGTGCTTGCTGTTTGTCCTCTGGTCTGCCACGCTGGAGTTGGTAAATGCTATATGTGATCTGTCCTCATCAGTTCCAGCCATCGGAGTTCAGCTCTCCTTCCCATGACAAGCAGAGTTTGGCCTCTGGCTGCTTTCTTGGCTTTTTCCATCACAGACCTTGTTTCAGCTACATCTCAGCTTCACCAGAGGTGAACAGTTTGAACCAAAATTGCCCACGCTGAGCATCCCTTTGGGGTTTCAGTCAAAACATTTCTAGGGTTTCCACTGGGAACATCCAGCTGTGATGGGAAGGGAAAGGCTGAGAAGCTGAGGGGCCAGTGAAGGGGATTGGGCATGGAGGGAGAGAGGTTTGCAAGAGGCAGGGAAGTGGGTGCTGGTGCTGAGGTCTTGACTGTGCATCATGATTCAGTCCCTGCCAGGATTGTGCAAAAGTGGAGAGAGGAGCTGCAGGAGAAGCAGGAGAGCTTTGGCCTCAGCCCACCTTCCCTGATATTCCCAGACATTTCCCTGCCACAAAACCTTGAGGCAAAGTTATCAGAGCGGCACAGACCTGGGACAGGTGAAAAGGTGCTGAGCATGATGCCTTGTTTCTTCCCGCCTTGGTAGCTGTGTGTGGTGGGGCCACCCCCAGGCGCAATGGGAGGTTGGGACGTGGCTCCTTCCAAGTAACCATGGGTGGCACATAGCTCTAGCTAATGAAGTGGGGCTGGCAGAGTACAGAATTTGAGATATTTTCTCCTCCCTGGGCTTGTTCCAGCCTGGATTCTCATGCACACAGTGCTGACCTCAGGGTTTACATCAGTGAATGCAGTAGCAAGTATGCAATTCCCCTTCCATGGGGCAAAGGATAGCTATGGTTCATATACAGCCAAAAATAAAAGGCTTTTCCAGGCTTCTCCTCCTTCTGGGTCTGTATTGCTGGCAAGAATCTCATGGGACATCTGCCTGCAATGGGAGAGAGAAGGTAACTCTTCTTATGCATGTGGTACCCTTGAAAGTTTTCTCAACAAATAAATGAGCACAGAGAAATGGTCATTGCTGAGGCAGAGCTGCAAATCAGGTCAGTCTGGAGCAAGAACAAATATGTCTCTGGTGGGTGCAGCTTTCCTCGTGACATAACTCCTCTGTGGGTATACAAAGACTTTCATCTGCAGGACTGTAATTTCAGTATCTTTCATTGGAAGTTATGTTTCTGCTTAAAGACAAAAAGAGGAGCCACTGCTCTTGGTTCGGACAGTGCCAGAAGACTTGATTTGTGTGCCTAGGGGATTTTTTTTCCCTACAGAGTGTGAAGGAAAATGGTCTTGTTCTAGAAGTGTTATCCAACTGACCCAAAGTGTTCAAAACCTCAGAGAAAGTATAAAAGGGAATTGTATATATACTGTTTTTTTGTCGCCGTTTCCACCAGCTGACTTGCAAACCTAATGCAAAGGCTGCACTTCATCCCAGGCTGTGATGCCAGTACTGGGTACTGCTGCGATAAGCAGTTCCCAATTTAACTGAAAGAGAGGACACAATAGCACAGAGACAAAGCAACAAAATGCACAGTTTTTACTGAAGTATTTAATTCCTACAATTCCTCGACAGGTTGTTTTCTTCTTTTTTCCAAGTCTTCTCTTTTAAGTTTCACCTTGAAGCTGGAGGACTGGCTTAGCCCAGCCACCCAAAGCCGTTGTGCTCCATACAAAGGACAGCCACACAAACCCAGCCTGGCTTTGAAATGTATTTTTACTAAAACTTTGCAATTTCTAGGTCTCCCCCTCCAATATCACTCCTCGCTGAGTGTCCACAGAAACCCTTTGCCTTTCCAGGCCCCTGGGGCTCGACCCAGCCACAAAGGCTGTGGAGGCAGGTGTCCCAGTTTCCAGTCAGGCAGGGAGCAGCCCGGCTGTGGAAGGTGATAAGCCCTTGGTCAGCACAGTGTTTATCTCCCTGGCAGTGGCAGCAGCATGTTAGAACAGCCTGTCCTTGACCCAGGCAGGCACTGGGCATGCCAGGCTGCCAGCTGCTGAGCTGGGGAATGCTATCCCAAATCCCAAGTCCTGTGGGAGCAGCATGAGTGCTCCCCTGGGGAGGAAAGGGGCTTCAGCCTCCAGCCAGCAGACACTCATCTGGTTCAGCATTTGGAGTGATGCCACCTCATGTCCTTGACACCTGGATGTTTCACAGGGGCCATGATTCACAAATACAGGAAAGGATGGGCAGCCCAGTACTCAGCAGCAGTTCTTGGTTGCTGGAGGGAAACTGAGGGAGGCACTGCGTGTGTGGCTTTTCATTTTCTTCTCATTTTTTTCCCCCCTTGTCTGTTTTCCTGAAAAAATAAAGGCACTTTTATTGTGTGAGTTACCATCTGGAAGTCAGGCCATTGTGAACAGTAAGCTTAGGTTGTAATTATATTTATTCTGGGTAGGTTTCTGCTTGCAACTTGTTTTAATGCCTTTGGGTCTCCCTGGTACGTTCAGCTAGAGGAGCAGAGTTAATTGGAGGCGTCTGGCTCAAATACTAAAGGTTACTTGAAACCTGCAATTTTGGACAGATTAAAGAAATCTGTGAAAGCACTTAAATGAACCACATATCCTGAAGCATACCCATAGTACAACTTCTATTAGCTTGCAGAGGACCACAGACATGGAAAAATGCTTTCAATGAATTTTCTTTGAGGAAAAAACGAAACATTAGTGATTTACAAAACACCCATGTCAATGTATTGAGCAGTTGGCCGTGACACAGCCTTGCCTTCCTTACCAAAGCAACTGGGCCGTGGTTGGCAGCATCCATGGAAAGATATGGCAGGATAAGGAATCATCTTTAGTATTTTTAATATTGTTAGGAGAACCTTAGCCAAGAAACACCCTTTTCTCTCTCTCTAACCCTTCCCACAAGCCCTCTTATCCCTTTTCTTTCCCAAATACAGTTTCTGGAGGTCAGTCTGTGCACTCTCCTGGAGGCTGTGATGAAACAAAAATGATGGCTACATTCATTTCCAGACATCATTGGAGGAGTGCCAGCATGTTTATTTTTGACCATTTATCCCTCCATTGCCACCACATCCTTCTGCATTGCAGAGACAGGCATTGATTGTTCCCTGAGCCACTAAGTCACCATGATCTGGTGACTTCCCAGTGAGGACTGGGAAGCAGCTGACCNGAGGCTGTGATGAAACAAAAATGATGGCTACATTCATTTCCAGACATCATTGGAGGAGCACCAGCATGTTTATTTTTGACCATTTATCCCTCCATTGCCACCACATCCTTCTGCATTGCAGAGACAGGCATTGATTGTTCCCTGAGATGAGCCACTAAGTCACCATGAGCTGGTGACTTCCCAGTGAGGACTGGGAAGCAGCTGACCGTGGGCCAGGCTTGTAACATTGTGTCTGGACTCAGCCCAAAGTTTGGTGTGGGAAGGGCTTTCCCTGTACAGCAGAGATACAGCAAATCTCTCCCTTCATTTGGGCATGAGGCTGTGAAGATGATGGGCATGTGTGATGGACAAAGCGGAAGGACAATAAAGGCAACTTGCTTAAAACCAGTTGTCAAATTGGAGGGAACAGCTGGCAGGTCGGTGTGTGATTAAGCTCGACCCAACATTTGGTTCTGATCCCATATGGGAATGATGTCCTTTCAGGGAGGAGACACAGGCCACAGGCTCAGAAGAGACCGCCTTCCTTTTGTCCCACGTCTCTCTGAGTTTTGTATACGCTGCTTTTTGTGGTTGGGGGTTAAGGAACAAAATAAACTGTTTCAAACACAGGGTTTGTTCAACGTGTTCATGTTCTTGGGATGCTGAGTTGGCCAGGCTGTGCTGAGGTCAAGAAGCAAAGCTAGTTTTGGTTGTGCATTGAAATTTGTCAGTAAAAGAGGATGAATATCCTGGCAATGAAAAGCCCATCTCAGTACCATTGCTGGGAAGGTTTTTCCTGGAGTAGATTCTGCTTCCAGAGTCTGAACAGAAAGACCCAGCTCAGAAGAGGAGGGCAACCAGGCAGGAGAGACAAGAGGTTCCTTTTAATGTCTTGTCAGTAAGTGATGAGACATGGTATGAGACAAAGAAAAAATTTAGGGTGTCATCCACAAATCTGCAATTTCTCCTTTGCACACGCTGGTACCACCACGGACAGTGAGAAGGAAATTTTACCTTTGGAAAGGACTGCTGCCATGTACCAAGGCCTGGAGGAGCTGAGGAAAGAATCAGTACAGGATCAGATGACTGGCTGAGATGCTTGTGAAATGAAAACTAATTACGAAAGATATGTGAGGGGGGAGGGAGGGAGGGAGGGAAGGAAGGAAGGAAGGAAG
>VYZS01064526.1:53718-90233 GCA_013400695.1 Neodrepanis coruscans
GAATTGTTTCTCCAGCAGGTGGCTTGTCCATGGAAACCAAAGCTAGTTTAATGAGCTGTGCTCTGCTTGCCTCCTGGAGGGAAGAATCAGCAAGATAAAGATTTCAAAACTTACCACTTCAGGTCAGGATCTGAGCCACCTAAAAACCAAGCAGTGCCTAGGAGGTCTGACATGGGCAGAAAGAACTGTCCAGAGACCTGGGTGTCTTCATATTCTCTGCTTGAGACATTTTACTCCATTTTGGATGGAGCAGAGACAGGAAGAACAGGGAGTGCTGTGATGTAGCTTGTTCAGCACCATGAAAGTTCCTCCAGACTGCAACCACACAAATCTCTCTTGATGCACAGAGTGTGTTTTGTGCTGTGTTTTGCAAGAACACTCTGGTGCTTTCAGACCTGCTGGTGGGGCTGTGCTTTGCTTAGCAGTTCTGCATGGTCATGTCTGCTGGGATCAACCTGGTCGCTACGGCCACCTTTGGCATCCACAAAGGAGCAACGTCTGCTGCAACAGGTCTGTCCTCCAGCCTCTCTCTTCTGCTCCTACCTTGCCTCTGGTCTTTTCCACCCTGGGAACGTAGCACCTGCCTCTGCAGATCCCTTTGAAGACCACATTCTTCTTGTTTGTTATCTCTGGTGTGGAAAGGACAGCTCGTTTCTTCCTGCAGCTCCCACTCCAGGCATTCTGGTGTCCATCAAAACAGCTGCTGGCTGTCCTGGCTAGTGACTCTACATTCCCTAGGTCAGCTCTAACAGCTCAGTGAGTGTGCTATCTACACAGCCACATTGGTCCTTTCTGAGGATCAGTGTCCCACTGAAAATAAGGATTACAGTTCCCACATTATTAGGGGAGCAGCACAGTCCAGTGGAGTAAAATGGGGGTGGGAAGCAGGAGATGGCAGTGCTCCTCTCTTCCAGGTGGGTGAGAGATGCCAAGCACCCTTGTCCCTCCATCCTGGCTGCTGGCTCCTCTTAGTACCTGCAATTCATGCTAAGGGAGAGAGGGTGAAAATTCTGGTCACATTAACCTGGTTTTCTCTCCACAGTCTAGGCTTCTTTCCTGAACCCTGAAGTTTGGAAAACGCAGTTGTGATTGTGGCTTGATCAGTTCAACTGGATAAACTATTAGTCCTGGTGTAGTTAAAGGCTTTGCAATCCTACTCTAGGTGACTGGGGTTTGGGGTTTTTTTGTTTGGCTTGGTTTTGTGGTTGTTTCAGTTGTTTTTGATTTTTTTTTTTTTTTGCGGGGGGAGGCGGGAATGGTTGGGGTTTTTAGGTTTTTGCTGTTTAACTTGGCTTTTGTGTGTGTGAAATGCAGTGGAATGGATTACAGATGCATGTAAAAATCTGTATGTAGCCGTTTCTTGCTTACAGCTGTGAGTGTATACTGTTTATCATGCCAACCGCATTCTTAATTTCCTCCAGAATCAGCAATTGCCAAACATTTTAAATCAGATTATTGTTAAAAGTGAGGGGAACAAAATCAAACAAGGTAGCAGTTGGTGTTTTCTTTTTAAGATTTATGACTAAATAGTTGGTCATGAGCCAGGGCCTGTGGGGAGTCTTCCACCCTGTAAAAATAATAGTGTAAAGAACCTACTTTTAAGAGTGTGCTTTTCGACCATTTTACAACACCACAACTTTTCTACTTTACCTACATCCCCTCTGTAATGAATACAACGTAATTCCTAGGAAATCATTTTCACTCAGATGAAATATTAATAAGTCAGCAAACAAGATGGGTTACTGCTGGAAAGAGAAAACATTCAGAGGAAAAAATAGAGTTGAATTGATTAAACAAGTGATTCTCCTTTAAGAAAAAGAAAAATGAATGACATTTTAGGGGAGTTGCTAGTAATGAATGCATGTATTTGACTTCAGCCATTTGTTTTAATCTTTGGCCATTTATGTAAGATATTAATGACAAGAGTTTGGACTCACTTGTCCCAGTATGTCATGCCTGCTCACTCACTATAGACAAAATACAATTTTAAAATGTCCTGAAATTAAATAAAATTTTTAAATGACAGTTTAAAAAATTAC
The DNA here is from genome assembly GCA_013400695.1 of Neodrepanis coruscans. Classification (NCBI taxonomy): domain Eukaryota; kingdom Metazoa; phylum Chordata; class Aves; order Passeriformes; family Philepittidae; genus Neodrepanis; species Neodrepanis coruscans. The sequence continues at coordinate 55,758 of VYZS01064526.1, forward strand.
TTACTATATTTTACCCTTCAATGTAGTATGAATGTTTCCTAAATATTCTCCATGTGCTACCTCCACCCGTGTCTATGTTCTGAAGTACTTGGTGTTTGTGGAACCTGGCATTGTGTCCCCCTCTGAGCTGTGCTGTAACCTGGCATTGTGTCCCCCTCTGAGCTGTGCTGTACCTCTCCTTCTTATATTTAGAAGATGACCTTCCTCCAGAGCCCATTCATGAGCTGACACATTCCCAGGAAAATGGTAGCTCAGGGCTCTTGTGAAGTCCTTCTTGGAGCCCATCTGCTGGTCAGAGCCTAGTGCCAGGGTGACAGGTCTTACTCAGCCCTGCTGCTCTACAGCTTTAGGTCTCTTATCTGATAGGGACTTTAACCAAGTGAGACAGGCCCCTGCCCATTTTTTAGGACAGGGGCCCTCAGTTTCCCAGAGAATTCTGCCAGTGGTGTTTCAGCACTGAAGATGTGCATTAATTACTCGTGACTGCCTGGAATTTTGGCTCCTCCATCTCGCCCATCTAGGCAGGAGTACAATTGATAACAGAGTCATAAAGATCCAAATCACACATGTCAAGCTCACACAACACTCTGTGAAAATTCCATGAGTCTGCAGCATCCATTGCATCAGGTTTGAACTGGGCTGTGCTGACAGAGCCCTGCAAAGAAGCTGCCAGCTTTATTCCTATCCAGCCAAGCCTGGCGACCCTTTATTTGCACAGGCCTTATCTAGTCTACCTCAACTGCATGCAAATAGTTTCACTCATCTGGCCCAATCATTTGCTATTGGCCATGCAGAGCATGAAAAACATCTTGGCCTCATGTACCTTTTTGTAAAGAAAGTACCGTATGGAGCAAATAAAGCGGAGCATGTCATGAAGGCTTGGCAGACATCTGGAGCCATCGCTGCTTCTGCCAGGCTGGAGAGTGTCCAGAGTCAGGAAGAGTGCCTAAGGACTGCAGCCACATTGGAGGATCTGAGCAGTGAGGTAGTAGTGTGTAAGAAAGGCATTTTTTGGTGGTTGATGGTTACCCACCCAATTTTTACGTCAAAACACTTAAATCCCTCTCCTTTGTTTATTAGGACCAGTAAAGCCCATAGAATAATTTGTCTTTGCCCCAGGCACAGGACCCCTGTAAAAAAGCCCTCACAAGCAACTCTAGCACAAGGAAATTGAGACCACATGTTTTGAGAGCAGGGACTTCTCTGGCTCTCCACTGTGTCTGTGCAAAGGGACACACATGGCTGAACTGGAGATGGGGCTGAATCCAAATTCTACATTTAAACATCCCGAAGTTTGCTCTGGATATGAGCAGCAGGGTCATCTGGGCAGGACACCCCATGGCTTGTGCTCTGAGCCCCTGCTGAAACCAGAGTCCTGCTCCTCAGGGTCCCTCACAGATCCTCTCACCCTGGGAAAAAATCCCTCTCACTCCACTTGCAGGTATGTGTTTTCCATGTCCTGAGTCTCCCAATAGTTTGACCCTTTCTATGCCTCAGACAGCTAGCATAGAATTACAGATTCATAGAACAGCTTCAGTTGAAAGAGGTCTTAAAGATCACTTCATTCCAACCCCCTGCCATGGGCAGGGATGCCACTCACTAGACCAAGCTGCTCAGAGCCCCATCCAACCTGGCCTGGAAGACTTCCAGGGATAGGGCATCCTCTGGACAACCTGTGCCAGTACTTCTCTACAATCTAAGTAAAGAATTTCTTCCTAGCACCCAATCTAAATCTCTCCTCTTTTAGTTTAAAACTATTATGCAGGAAAAGGGTGCAGGTGAACCAAACTCCGGGGTTTGGTTTGGCAAGCTGCTCTTGCCTGAAGCCGTGACAACAACATGGTTTGCACACTAAGGGTTCAAACTGAGGTTAGAAAAAACCCACATGTGCCTCCACTTTCCTGCCCGTGTATGGGAGCATGTTGTACAGGGCACCTGGCTTTTCTTGGACAGGCAAGCAAAAATCTACTACCTCTCCCTCCCTGCCAGCAATTATTGCATGAGACCCCTCTCCCCTCACCATCTGGGGTTTTACCACTTTCATAGCCTGCTGCACTCCACAGCTGCCTCCTTTGTCTCTCCTAAGCCCAGCCTCAGCTTTGCATACAGATGAATATGTGTTACATCTTGTGCTGGATGTAAGCAGTCCCCAGAGAAAGCCAAAGTGCCATGGAGCCAGATATCCATCATGCCTGTCCCCTCCACTTCTACAGTGAGCTTTGGGGCTGTCACGTGCTTTGGTTGGACTGGCTCTGCTCACCATCACCAATTATCCTTTCCTCATGTGCACCTTCTGCCTTCATTATGTAAAGCTGCTCTGCTGCAGCTCCTCGCCAGCACGGAAGCATCCGCTCTTATCTTTTGGCACTTGTGAGACAGCAGTGATAGTGAAGGAACAGTTTATCAAAGCAGGTGAGGGGCCCAGGGGGGCTGCAGGGCAGCCTGCACAGCAGTCACCTCCGAGCAGGTGCCCAGCGTGGCTGCTCACAGATGTGCTCAGGTGCCGCCTTTCACAGGTATTTTATAAACAAACCACACCATCACATGTGCAGTGAATACACATTACAAAGCAGATAATTATGTGTACCAAACAGAGCCCTGCAGGGTGCAGCTGGCCAGGGAGGGCTTTCCTCGGCACATCTAACAGAAACACTTTTCTTTGTCCTTTTAGGGAGAGGAAGTGCATCTCCTGAAACTCCACGGAGCAGCCACTGGCATCAGGTGTAAGGCACATCTCAATCACACCAGCTGTACGAAAGGGGTTTGTGGTATGTTAACAGACATTGTGAAACAACAGCCACTTGAGATGTGCTCTGCTGTTGCTGAAATGCAGAGCTCCTGGAATTGCACGTGATGAACAAAGACACCAAAAGTGCAAGAGTCATGCTCAAAGCATGTGGCTTTCCACCCAGGCACTAGACCAGATCCCCACCTCAGGTGGCAGGAGTCAGCTCACTTATGTGTTTATGTGGTGGTTGTATTTAGTTCTGTTTTCAGGTGCTGGAAGATCCCCTACTTGTATTTCCCTTTACCTGCCCAGCGTGGGTGCCCCATGGTGAACACCAACGCTTCGAAGGTGCTCTGAGCTTTGTAGCCCTAAGCTGGGCCAGGCCAGGCTTTCAGACTACAAGCCAAGAGTTTCACTGCACTTTGCTGAAAACAGAAGGGACCACTTGGACCTTAGTGCCAAGTTAAGCTTTGCTGGATGACAGATCCTGCAGCAACGTCATTTTGCCTGCATGGCAAGCACCCACATGTCCTGGGTGTATTGGGAGGCAGCACATGGAGGGAGGCTGGAGAGATGCTGGGTTGCTGATAAGGAAAAACCTGTGCTGGGCAGTCCCTGGTTCTGCTCTTCACTGAGCCCAGCTTTCCTCTGTGACAGCTGGGTGTTCATGTGTGGGGTGCCAGGTGCTTTCCTTAGCACAGCGTGATTGCCCAGCAGAAACAGAGATACACTGTCTTTGAAAAATACCCTCCAAGTGCAAGAAGAGGATAACATTTCTGATGAAAAATCCTGAATTTTTACAGAAGGGCCTAATGGTCATTTGTACCCTGAGTGGTGTGGATTTTTGCTGGCAAGAACTTTGTTGTATATCTGGGCAGTCCATACGCTGAGAAATAGAAAAGAAAACATGAGTGTGGAAATGGAGATGACAGGTATCAAAAATATATGAGCAAAGAAAAATGTAATCTATTTAACAAGTGTCTGCCTTCCTGCAGTTGTGGTTTCCAGAGAATTTAATTAGCTGAGGGTTGAGCTCAATATTGTCTTAAACTCATAGTCACCCAATGACTACGTTGTGGTTTTTCTGTCCTGTGATAAAATCATTGTGAAAGTTCACACTGCTAATGAAGACTCTTGCTTCTCTTTTTCTAGGTTTTCTTCCTCTTTTCTTTGTCTTTCTTTGGACTGATGAGCAGAGAAGCCTAGGGATCTGAAACTGGGTGTCCTTCATATCAGTTGTTTCTGTGTTATCCAGACATGTTCACACAGGCATCTCTAATGCGTGTGCAACACTTAATGTCAGCATCATACTTCAGTTAGAGGGCCTTGAAAAAGGAGCTTGTGAACTAAGATTTATTATTAAGACCTCCTAATCAGAGTATGTTGCCACATTTGGCATGACTTTGCACCAAAGACAAACCTGCACACAGCACGTTCTCCCTCTCAGCACAGGCATAAGTCATGGGATATCCTTCAATTTAGTTCAGGCTGAAAATCACTTTAGGACATTAAGTTGTCAAGTTTCTGCAACCTTTTTCCACTTCAGAACCGTGATATCAGTGTCTTTCATATAGACCCGAGGTAATTGATTCAAGAGCACGTACAAGGGTAGTTGGACTGAATTGCCCACTGATGGTTTGTTTGTGCTTAACTGCACTGCAAATCTCTCATTATGGAAGAAGTGGTTGATTTTCAGATTACTGAAGTGTGACTGGTATCAGCTGAAATTGTACTGCAAAAGCAGCACTCTTGCTGTGACCAGGATTGGATTTGACTTCAGACAGACTCTCTTCAGCCCCTCCACTGAAGTGCCAGAGCTGGTGCTAGAGGTGAGTCACTCTGCTTCAACAATGGAGAAAACAAAGGCTCACAGGAGGGAAGAGAAGTGGATTGAAATCTCTTCTGGGGATGTCTGTGTCCTTCTCTGCTGCTGACACAAGAGCAAGGTGGGTGATGTCTTCATGGGATGCAGCTGCAGCTGCAAGGGGCAGCATCTCACTGGCACCATCCTCTGCCCACAGCTGCCCTCTCCTGACTCCTCCTCTTGCATCAGCTCTGGCACTGGCTTGACCTCTTTGCTCAAGAAAACAGTGGAAAAGGAGTCTTCTTTTCTCCTCTAGGTTCATTTGAATCCATTTACGTGAGTTGTGGGAGGGCAGCAGGACAGGACACAGAAGGGAGCTGGTCCATCCTTTCTGCCTCAGTGGGTCATTGCCATGGCTTCAACCATAACAGAAACCTTCACCCTTCAGACTTGGAAACTGGGTATCTCTGCCCCTGGCTAAACTTCTTCAGGATGAGTCAGGTCCTGACTATGTAAAAAGGATTTATATGAATTTAAGAATTTTGGCTTTTGCCTCCATTTACAGGTATGGACAGATCTTAGATATGACTCCAATATGAGAACTACAGGTAACATTTACTAACTGGCCATTCCTTGCTCTTTTGAATATACGTAGTGATGTAATTTCCTTCATTTTCCCCATTTCCCAGTTTAATGTTTTTATCTATCTGGATTTCTTGTCTTTCTTTCTACCTCCTTTCTTTCCCTGGCAAACAACCTAACATTTTTTTTGTCTGACTGATTGTGAAATCAGAGCAACAATACTGTGTACGTAAAAGAAATACTGGACATCTTAACCTTTGAAGGGACATGAACTCACTGTCCTGATTCCCACTGAAATGTACTGAACTGGAAGAACTTTCAGCAGGGAAAAAGGAGAATGGGACCACAGGCGTGGACACTGAACTGTCCAGCTGTGCAAAAGATTAAAGTTATAGTCGTGATCACTGCTGTAGTCACTTGTTTCTTATCTTAAAAGATAGTGTAAAATCTCCCAAGTATGTCTGTGAGCACACTGAGATTTCTACCCACATTAATTATCACAAATTTGGTTTGTTCTTGCAACTAATAAAATAATTAGCAGCAGTCGTGTACGAGGAGAGAGAAATATGCTAATTAATTCTGGCTTACAAATGAAAAACAGAAAAAACCACTCACCCACAAAACTAAAAGGTTGTTCTGTTTAGCTTTAGACCCCTCCCAACCCAATTTGGTTGCGGGCAGCTGAAGAGCATCCAGATCTCTCACTGATGACCCTCTTGCCTTTAATGGTCTACATGTGGCCATTCCGGGTTATTATCTGGAAGTGCAAACCCTAAGGAAAGGGAACACTAAGACACAATCCAGGAAGCATTTGCACACAGATCAGGCGCCCATGGAGATTTGGAAAAAGCCATGCTGGAGCTTTCTTCTTGGCAGCACATCCAGGCCTCATGATCCCTATTAGCAGGCTGCAGCTAGGGGACAGAATATTTAAATGCTCATCAGTGGGGAAGGATATAGCATTTTGTTACGTAGCTGGAACAGAAGAGCCTCCAGATATTCATTCATTCATTTTTAATTTTTTTTTTTATTATTTCTAATGACTTTGCTGGGAACTTGGAGAAAGCACGAAGGCTGCGTTTCCCTCTGACCTGTGCTTGTCTCCTGGGGAGAGGGGAGCAATGGCTTATTGTTCAGGGGCTATTCTTGGCATCTGGAGACCAAAGCCAGCTTCCCTGCCTGGGATTGCAACCAGCCAGTTGGCAATTCCTGCATCATCGCAGTCTCAGCTGCTGGAAAAAGGAGAAGCTCTGTCCACCTTCCCAACCACGTGCTCCTTTCCTTTCCCTTGTGCCAGCAATAGCACTCACACAGCCTTTGGCAAGCCAAGGCAGAAAACCAGTCCAGCAACCCGTTTTGGAAAACCAGTCCTCATCTCCCCAGGAAACATTGGTTTTCAATAAGATCAGGTGCCTGAAGGCAAGACTGCGTTTTTCTGCAGCATTTCAGACTTAAATCAGTACAAACTGCTTGAGCTTTTTTCCTGCATGATTTAGAGATGGTGAAACTCCCCTTTCTCACAGGGCTCTTAAGGCCAGGGAGAAGTGACAACACAAAGACAGGCACTGGGATGTATCTGTGCAGCCTGAGAGATAACAGCTTCAAGTGATGCACTATTTAGGCACAGAGTCTTCAACCACTCAGAGGGCTTTTAAGCATAAATCTGACCCCCAGAATGACGAGAGGCACTTAGAAGATATGAACTTTTTAAATATGTATATTTCTGAGGTGATTTTATTTGCCTTCAGATATTACAAAAAGAGTTTTGTTCAAGCTTTTCTTCACCATCAGAATTTGTCTCCCAACTTTTTATTTTTTTTCAAGTAGATAAGATTGAGATCCACACTTAAAAAAAAAACAGCAAGTGGAATTTGGAGAAAGCCACCAGCTGTGAGGAGCCCTGTGCTTGCATTGCTGACATGGCTCTGGGTCCACATGGGATGGCAGGACAGGGATTGGAAGGACAGGGCTGGTCAGACAACTCACAGCCCTTTTTTACAAGCATGTGGAATATCACACGTTGCCTGTGTAACTGGCAAGGAAGGGTGCTTAAAATCTGAGAGCTGGAATGTTTGTGCCAGGAATGTTGGGTTTTATGGGAGATTAGACACCGCTTGACACAGCAGGTCCTCTTGCCAGATCCCTGGTGCAAAGAGAATTAAATGAGCCAAATAACCACATCCATCTCAGCATGTCCATGCATGTGCAAACAATTACTCTGTGGGACTGTTATTAAAGAAAATTATATTATAAGTCTGTACCAGGCCAGGAAATCTTAAGGGAGACTAATTTTCTAGGAACCATCTAGTGGGTACAGCCTGGGTAGCCCTGGAAAGGCTTATAAATCTGATCTTAAAATCCCTAATCCTGTTTATGTGCTACTGTACTCATTTTAAAAACCCAGAACTTCTGAGAAATTGTGGAATTCAAAGCCTCAGGGACTCCTGCAGGTCCTTTGGACTTGCAAGAACTTGGGCATTTTTTCCAGTCAAGGCCTTTTTTGTTTGCTTAGGACTTCATCACTAGTTTACTTTTCAGATTAAATAAGACTGATTTTTCTTGCTCTGCCTCAGCAGTAAATCCAGTTTTTACCATTCTACACTAAATCTCCTCATCTGTTTTCAAGGAGGCAAAGACTGGCAAAACCTTACAAATAAAACAAAATGCCTTTTTTTGCCTCTAAAATAAACCTATGTTGGGCTTTGCCTGGCTGCTGCCTGGAATTCCACTAAATTCCATGAGACTGTGTGAGTCCTTGCTGTGGTCTGGTGTGTGGTGTCTGTAGAAGTGGGGATTGCCCTGACATATCTGGGAGAGCTCCTGCAGTGGAGGTGGTGCACATTTGGACATCTCAGTGGAAACTGTCGTAGGAAGAGAAAGGACAGGGAGGGGGAGCCAAGGATGCTGGAGATGTCTTTGCAGCCCTGGCAGTCTGACAAAGTCATCAAAAGGACATTTGCTGTCAGCTGCAGAATCACCACTCAAAAATGCTTGGAAAAAAAAAAGTGTCTGTGGGAGAGGGAGAAATAAACCCAAATGTGCTCACGTCTTTAGTTAGGTATTGTGATTCCTCAGGGAATCAGCAGGAGGATGAGGAGGCTTAAGGAGGGTGATGATGACAAACCAAACTGGAATTTAGTGCCTTAGGCCCAGCTCTGCTGCTCAGACCACATTTCAGCAAACCCTTCGGGGCTGGGGGTTCTCCACTTCTCCATGTCTAATAGAAAAACCAAACTCCTCTCAAGAGACCTTTTGAGATCTGCTGCTGCAAAGTGCAAGATACCTTTTTCCTGCATATGATAAATGTTCCTTTGAACCCTCCTAGGACTGCTCAGATGATTCCCACTCCTAATGGGGACAGCCGGATCATTGATGTAAGAGGCCATCCTTCAGGATGACCCTCTGAAAGGTTTCTACTGTGGCTCCAGTTGTAGCTGCCAAAAGAAGCACTCCAGAATTGCCTTTGAAATATTGTATTTTTAAGTGGATAAGGAGGGATTGGAATGTCCTCATCCAGCCTTTATTATTTGGCTGCTTTTGAATGATCCTTTTCAAAAAGAGGTTGGGCAGCTATGGGGAAAGACAAAAAAAAAGAGAGAATAACAGGGCTTAATGCTCCTTTAGACATTTTAAAGATTTAATATAAAAATAGTTATAACAAAAACACAAATCCCATGGTCTGCCTTCCTATTTGCACAGGCTATAATGAATTGACATTTGAATAAGCCTGGAAAATTGTATTTAATAACTCCTCAGAGGCCCCAGAGTGGGAAAACGTATTATTGCTGCCTGATTTGGAAGTTATTGTTTTTTAAGGACATCCTCAGAGTTGCACACCTCTTTCAGGCTGAAATCCTACCTTTTCTGAACAAATGAGGCTTAAATTTTTGACTCATGTTACCTCTGTGACTGTGTGCACTGTCCCATATTTTGAAGCTCCTCTAGACTGTCAAGGACAAGGACCTGCTCCTGAAGCTTTTCTTCACATTTCTTTTCATAGGTGAAAAAACGAGGCAAAATCCATTGATGTCTGATTTCTGCTCACATCAATCACTGCCCTATAAGGGAGAGGGGATGGACCAGGACAAACACACACCAGATTAAACAGCACAAGACCTTCATGACAGAATAAACTCTGTGTTGGTGAAGAAGAAAAGTTTACATTGCCTGAGCTTATTGCTCAGCAGGGTGTTTGCTAGAAGAACTCCTGCCATCATTAACAGTGTGTTCACATGTGCCTGCTTGGATATTAATTTTTAAAAGCATGCCTGTAACCTTCTTGGGCTGCCAAGGGGACTGGGTGACATCTCCTGTCATACTCCAGCTGATGGGTGACAGCTGGCTCTGGTATTTCTGTGCTCTTGAATGGCAGCAGCTGAGCTCAGCTCACATCAACAAGTGCCAAGTTTTTTTACTAGTTTCCAAGGAAATAAAAAACCGGTTATACTGACCAGGCTATATCCATCTCCCCTTTAACTCATTGACAAAGTTCAATGAAACCTCTCAGAAGCGCAGGGTATCTCTCAAAGGAATGAAGCTCTACATACCAAAGGAAGGTCTGTGGATGTGTGGACAAGAGATGTCCTCAAAGTGGTACTATGGGCTATGTGAAGCAAAGGTGACAATGCTGATGTAGGTGCAATTTGGCATCCAAATCTCACTGATCTGTCCATGTATTCATTGCTGAGAAAAAAAAAATCTTCTGCCTTTTACTAGGTATGCTCTGGTACGGACAGAGATTTAGATGGGGGATCAAGCTAAGGTTGAACTGTGATTATTTTGGCAGGAGGTATGAGACTGTATAACAAATTTATAGGAAGCCAGCCTTTATTAGTGTCACTGCCTAATAAATTACCTGAATTTTGGAAATATTTCCCTCAGCTTCAACAGAATTTCCCCAGGACTGAGGTATTATCACAAATAGATTTCTTATTTTAAGATACCAAATGTAGTTTTAAAGCTCGTGTTTTAGGCATCCACACATGAAAAAAAAAGTCTTAACAAGGCCCTAAGTATAAGAAGAAGGAACCAAGTTCTGCAAAACAAGAACTTCCACGAAGAAAAAAAATATCTCTTTAAGCTCAACTATAAAATTCTCCTCTTGCCTGCCTGCAGGGGGATTATTGAAATGCCAGTTATGAGGCTGGTCCCTCTGGCAGAGAGAGAGGAACTGCATATGGATTTCGGTAGGAACATTAGCCCTGCATGACAGAGCACCGGTTATTGACAGCACATGAGATTGTGTCAGGAAGCACCAACTTGTCTGATCCCTGAGTCTGTCAATTAACAAACGAGTCACACAGCTGGGATCTGGAGAATGGACACGCTAGAATGGCCTAAAGCAGTAAGTCACAGCACTGACTAACACCTACGTGTGTGTATAGGAGGTGAGTGTTGCTGCTTTCGGGTGACAAAGATCCGTGCCTACGTGCAAACATTCATTATGCACATATGCACTGAGTACTGGGGGATTAAAATTTCATTAGCTATTGCAGAGCTCCCGGATGGTAATTCCAGGATGACAATTCCAGGATGGCAAGCACAAAGATCTGCAAATAAGGGTACGCACACGGCTTTATTTGTTCCAAGTGGAGAGTGGTTTGTGTGATTCAAAAAAAAAATAAAGCAGGGAGCTGACACGCTCATTTTAGCATCTGTAGTTAATGTCTGAACAGGGAAGTGTTCCTGAAATGCATTTAATAATAAATATCTCCACTGGCTCTCTTTTCTCTGTGCATTTGCACAAGTCCTGAAAGATGTCCAGTTTACCACTCCAGCATCCAGACTCTCAGGTTTGTCTGTCAGTGTCCACTGTGGCCAGGGAGGGACTGGGTTCCCTGGACAGGATACTGAGACACTCTGAGGGATCACTGCTGGGGGCTACTCTTCTCCTTCCCAGGGGCCTCCGTGGGAGGTGAGAGACTGTGGTTTGTAAACTCAGCTTCAGAAAATGGATAAATGCTTTTGAGGAAATGTTGGATTGGCACCCTCAGCCCTTCTGGCACAGGAATAAGGAAAAGGCAGTGAAACTGCCCTGTTGGAGAGGAAAGGAAGGTTTTCTGAAACTCATGCTGGCTTCATGCTCCTTTGTGGATCTCTGGATAGGGGAAAAGACATCCTCTTTTAAGGGGCTTCATCTAGAGACAGTTTTGCTAGGGTAGAAACAAATTTGTAGATGCTGATATGAGGCAGAACTACGAAACTGAAATGGCCCATTCTACCCCTCCTCCCTGAGATTTCTGAAACATCTCTCCTCACAGGGGTTGTGCATTTGTATGTAATTATTTCTTTTCCTGTATATTGATCCTTTTCTCCTTCCCCTGAATGCACCATAATTATATTTTTCTTCAATGGGTGTAAGGAGGGAACTGTCACTGGTGCACAATGGCTCGGCTTTATCAAGCCAGGAAAGAAAGAGCCCCTGTTTTGGGGGGGAGCTGACAATTGCAGGTTCTGATTCATACCTGTGCAACCACTACTCTGCAATCAGGCAGTGATTAGTCACCCACAGCCAATTACTGTGCCTGGCTTCCTAAAGCAATTTGTCTCATGGGAACTTTATAAATCCTGGTTAACTCTGTAGAGAAAAGTCTGCTGGACCAGGAACAGGGCAGAGAGCAAGTGCATCCATCCTCCTGGATGCCATCCTGGTGCTGGCAGGGAGGTAAGGTGTCTGCATTGAGCCAGGTGGGCAAAGACAAACCTCCCTCAACAAAGAGGTGTCAGGTCTGCAGCCTCTGTCACTTTTATGCACTGTCCAATATGGAATGAGTGTGTTTTCTCAGTTTATAGTGGCAAACAGCAATGATGAACCCTCCCTGCACGGTAGGATCTTCCCCAGGAGGTTTTGCACAGTGTAGTTAGAGGAGATGGGTGGCACAGATTTGCACAAACTTGCCCTGACAACTCCCCATCCTCTGCACTGAGACCACTCTCCCTTTCTCCATGGAGCTGCTCCTCATCTTTTTCAAACACATCCCTTTCCTGCACCTCCCCACAACCAAGTTTTACAAAAAGCTTCATCACTTTGCTCAACCACAGTGATGCTCAGAGACTGCCCACAGCCCTCTCACCACCCCTAACTCAGTGACATGCAGTGTACAGTGCCACCATCACTGCAGAAGAACAAGTGACTTCAGAGGGTGCCAGTGGTGAGCAAAGGCCTATGAATCACCAGTAAATTTTCCTTAACAAGCTCCCTGTGCAGCTCACCAGAATTACCATCAGCCTTTGAAACTCATGAGCTGAAGTGTTTTCAGAGGGAATGGTCAATGGAGCCTCTGCTTTTATCTCCTGCTGATGTTAGGAGCTGCCCTGTGCTGCCCTCAGGCTCAGATGTGCTTTCTTCAGGGGTCACAGTCTCAGAGAATCCCCAAATGCCACCGGCAAGAAGAAAGTTGATACCTGCTGGGAGGTTATTCTTTCCCAAGTGGAAATGAGCTGTGTTTGCTGGAAGCACTCTTACATTGGTGTAACTGTGAAGGAGCAGCAGCTGCTGTTTTAAGCACACCAGCAAATGTGGAGTGCCAGAATATTTCTGGATAGATTAACCACCAGTGTCTTCTTCCCTGCCAAGGATACACTGGTTTGAAGAGTAGTGGAAAAGCAGCTGCTGAAGTTAATGTTTACAAAACAGCATGGCCAGAAGGAGGCAAGGAGGGAAGTCCCAGGTGAACATTAGCCCTTCTGTGACAGGGGATGGGGCAGGGGCTACACAAAGCATCATGTGCAAAGGGAGACTAAGTTCCTTATATGGGGAACAGTCCCTCCTCTCCAAATGGGCAGGATGCAAGCACCTGGAGCTGGTCGGCTGCATGTGCCTCTTGGCAGGCCTCATGTTGCTGGAGTGCGCTTCGGGGTGAAACCAGTTTCTGACCTAAACAGTTACTTATTTTTCTTCACAAGACTTCTTGCTACTGTGTTTAGAAAGCCTGGATTCTTGGGTCAGGTTCTCTGAGCCCTCTTGGTTTCCATCCCGTGCTCGGTGCCAGCTGAGTCCAACGGTCTTGCCAAAGCACACCAGGAAAACGCGAGGGATGTTAAGAAAAATAATGCAAGACCACCAGGACAAAGAACTGGAAAAAAGAGAGGGGGCCCCAGTAAAACCAGGGACAAGCTGTACCTGACTCTCCTTTGTTAATCTTATCAACATTCACAATTTCTACGTGCTATTGTTTTCCAGTTTGCAACAAAAACCAAGAACAGAAGTAGTTTGTTTTCTCACGACTTACATCTTTTAACCACCTCTGTCCATGAGGTCCCCAGCCCCAAGGCACTGGTTTGCTGCATTTTTTGTTGCTCCATACTAATCCAATAAACCTGAACTCCCATATATTTCCATACCGCATAGGGGAGGCTAAGTTTAGCTCTTGTGTATTTTAGTCATCTATCAAGATAAATCTTGGACTGAAAGGAGACTCTGGCGTGCTCATCTGTACTGAACGTGGACAGTGACACAAGCATTTCCTCTCCTAACTTTGTCTTCACATAAATCACTTCAGTATTATTAAGTTCACATAAAGTTTTCAGTGTCTGTTCCAGGGACATGCTAAAGCACAGTGCATGCTTGGAAACAAGCCCTGTGACTTCATGGCCCTGAACCACAGCCTACAATGTTCTCTCTTCCTTCAGAAGTTCAGGTTTTGGCCAACTCACGTAGGGTGTTAAAAACTGGTTGTGTTAAATATCCATAAAATGACATCTTTATTTTTTCTGCCAAATAGTCCACCTTTTAAAGGGTTAAGAAAAGTGACATCATTCAACAAATGAAATGCCCTATTTTGGATGCAGTAAAGCATTTTGTAATAATTCCAAATGCAATTTTTTCATTTTTTTGTATGTGATTGGAAAACAAATCCAGTTTGACCTAATTTTCTTCATTTTCCCTCTTCTTTATTGTAGTAGATAGACTTAAAAAACAGTTATTCACTTCTTATTCCTTTCACAGCCATTCATAGGAATATTTTACATTTCTTTATGTGGACTGTTTCTTCTTCAGGTTGTTTAACGGTCTCCCTGGCAAGTTGAAATCTTTGTAAATACTTGGATGTTCCTTCTCCTGCTTCCTTTTACTGATTTCTAACTGTGACACTGCACAGTATAAATGAACACAGCCCATTGAAAGAATGAGTGCCTCCAGGAAACAATAAAGGAGAAAAATCTCTGTTAACCCTCATGAGAGAGTTTTCTCAGACCTTTTGTCTGTGTTCATTACTCTGCCTTTTTCTGCTCTGCAAGGAGATCCCAAGCAGTTCAGGTAACGCCCAGGAGCTGAAGGACAAGCTGCAGCTGCCAGGGCCACAGACTGTAGAGTGGACCTTGACTGAGGAGGAGAAAGAGTGGAAATATTCCTTGGACCAAGAGCTGTCCCAACAAGGAGATAGGAGTATGCAAAAGCTGTACTCATGGGGATATGAGATGTATCAAAAACCTTACCAATAGCCAGATGTGAGATTCCAAGAACTGTCTCAATGGGGAAATGAGAGTATTCCAAAGCTGATTCCAAGCTTGGGGGTGCTGGGACATGGGAGGGCATGGCTGGTCCTCAGAGCCAGCTGGGCTGGCTGGGGCAGGGGCTGCCAGGACCATCATGAGGCTCCCTGAAGTGAAGTACCAAACCCTGCAGGTAGGATGGATCCCACACAGTAGGGATGCCATAGGTGGGCTGGGGCTGATGGTGAGGAGAGGATCTGGGGGGGTCTGGTGGCAGTCCTTCCTCATGGGGTGGGCTCAGGCATAAGATGAAGCCAGGTTCTTTCTGAATGTCCACAGTGGTAAGGGTCAAGAGATACAAGACATGAGAGGGAAAACTCCAGTGAGCTTTACAATAGAGTTATTCTGCACAGGGAGAGGCTGTCCAAAAAGTCTGGGAGATCATCCTTTGCAGGCAGCCACAGATGGAGAGCACAACACCCTGAGTGACCTGATCCAACTGAGAAGCTGGCCCTTCTCTGAGCTAAGGCTGGGACCAGATGACCTTCAGAGGTCCCTTCCAACTTAAATTATTCTTTGATACTTAGCTCAAAATAAACAATTTTTGACACTAGTTATTCCTCCTTGGCTTTTCCCTGTCATCCAGCCTCAGAAGTAACATACTGCTCCATGGACTGTAGGGTGGCTTGGAAGAGCTCTCACCCCTGAAGAAGAATAAAGGCAGCAAGCCAAGGGAGACTTGGCAGGGTGCTTGAGGCTTTCATGATCTAATTGAAAGGAAGGTGAATTTTCTCTGACTTGACCCTGATTTAAATCCTCCTCTCTCACACTCTGAAGTTTACAATCTCTTCTTTTACTCCCAGCACAGAGTTCCACCTCCTTTACAGCCAGAACTGGCATGACTCATCTTGGAGGGCACTGCTTGAGTGGTCCTTTGCCTGAGCTGTTGCCCTGCTATAACAAATCTGCCATAAGAGAAAGCTGGAAAAAAACTTTACCTCATTTTGCATTGTCCACTGCAATCCAGGAGCGGCGAGAATTGTGAATTCATTTTTATTTATTCCTTTCACAGTGAATTATACTGCCTGCCCATGGAACTGACAACTGAGGAAGATGCTGCTTTTGTGCAAGAAGAGCCACAAGGATTAAAGTGCACCCAGGAACAGTGTGTGTGGATGAGTCAGGAGATCTTGGCTTCAAATATGAGACCTGTGGTATCTGCCTTTTTTGGTGAGCCTCACACAGATCTCTCTTTACATTTAAAGAATGTAAAATCGTAATGGAAGGCTGAGCGGCTCTGGTGTGTGAGCTGGGGCTGTAAAGCAGGGCTCCCCAAGGGTTTCTTTCTGCCCTAGGTGGATAAAATACTGCTGACCATCTTTCTTGTTCTTGGAAAATGGAGATAGGGCATGTGGCTGCTCACCCTGGAGGTTTGCTGCTTCCACTAGTCAAGAGTGCTGCCAGCTCTGCCCCAGAGCTGCCTGTCGAGGCAGAAATTTCCTGCTCATTAAAAAGAGACAAGAGGCAATTAGATTGCAAATAAAATGTGCTATCTCCACTTGAAAGGCCTGTCAATCCACCAGGCCATCACTTCCTCCAGGCTTAAAGAAGGTGCCAATCCAAGCTCTCAGGTCTGTGTTAGTTCATAGAATCACGGAATTGTTTGCATCAGAAAGGATCTTAGAGATCATCCCTCTTATGAGCAGGGATACCTTCCACTGGACCAGGTGGCTCAAAGTCACATCCAATCTGCCTTTGAACATCTCCAGGCATGGGACAGCCACAGCTTGCAGGAAGCCTGATCAGCACCTGAATGGGAAGAAGATCTGTCACTGAATCAGGGGTCTGCCTCTCAGTGTCTTCTCCATGCCACATAGACTTGAAGCTTGGCCTGGAGCCCTCAGACACTGTGTTTGTAATTAGTTTTGGTACCAAGCCAGCTTCTCTATACCCTGCACTACACTACCCTCCTCCCATCTCAGCTAAACAGTGCTCTATCTTTTAGCATTGCTTCACTAAACGCGGCCCTATTCATGGCTTAAACCCAGCCTCTTTGATGAACTGACAACTTTAATCCACATGTCACACTCTGCTTATCTGGAAACTGACTTCTACTTCTGATAAGCCATGATCTAATTGACCACCGCCCTCTTTCTCGACAGAAGTGCAGAATCACGCAACACTTCATTCAGGCACTTACCCAATATGCAAAACTCTCCTGCTTGCATTAATCTCCGGCATTTAAACTCAAAGTTGGATGCAGTGGAGATGGCAAGGAAGTCCTCACAGTCCCTTTCCTCCCTTCTCTCCTTCCTTCCTTTCCACCAGGCATAGGGACCTGGACTGTCCTTATCTGGCAGGAGCTGAGGCAGCATCAGGGGCTTCCAGTGTTTACCCTCCTGCCGCCCATTTCTAGGCCTAAAAGCATAAGACAATTTTACAGTAAGAAGCAAAATCTTGGTCTCACTGAACTCCACACACAAGAAACTGATGTAAGTTTGACTGGCATATTCTGGTATATTTGACAAGTATATTCTGGATTTATTTGCCATCTGATTTTTTCAACTTCTAGGAAACCTTCAGGCCCCAGAATACAAATCAGCATCTGCAGCTAGCAAATGCTTTTTAGGCATTTGCTCCTGTATAGAAAGAAGGAGTTTCAAAAAAAAAAAAATATCCAGTACATTTTAGATGTTTTTCGAGAGTTTCTAAAAGACTGTTTATACAGTAAGTTGAGTGTATGTTTAACTGTCATTAGGTCCAGCTTGCTCTCTGCTGCTGCACTGTTAGGGGGATCTGGCAAATAATTTTTATTCAAAGCCAAGTGTCCAGTCACAGATATCTCCCCTTTCACCACCCCCTTGTGGACAAACCAATGAGATGGAAGTTTTGTAAGGGAATGCAGAAAAAATGCCAGCTCAAAATAAGACAAATTTGTGTCCTTTGGTAGCGTGGGTGAGGACAACGAAGTGAAAGGATGGGGAATGGCAGAAATACAGAAACACCTGATCACTGCATTTCAGGGAGGAGAGGTGGGAAGGGACCTTCTCAAGGAGGGCACCACAGCCAGCAGCAAGGAAAGGACATGGAAATGGCTTCTCTGTGCAGGAACCACAGAGTGGTGTGGGTCCAGAGGGATGCATATGAGCATCTGCCCAAAGGATCTTCACTGGCACAGCATCAACACAAGGTGGGAGCCAGGACCACAAGTGAGGGCAACACTGCCAAGCACAGCTTAGCCATGACCTGACAACTGCTGCAAGGAGCAGGACGGTGACAGGGACCTGTTCTCTGGCTGAGACCCATGGGCTGTGTGAGGTCTTATACTTGGACTGGTCCCAGCTGGGGCAGGTCTCAGTCTTGCACCTCTCCTATACTATGCCTTCTGTGTGCCCTAAACCCACTTCAGCCCAGGAGAAAAAAAAAACCTGCCTCCAATCCCTGCACGATCACATGTGGAAAGGATTCCTTTTTGCCATGATACATCAGCCCACATGTGGAAGTGGGTCACTGTTTTGCCCTTCTGGCACAGCAGCACCTTCCCAGTCTGCTGCCCATACTGGTACCATCTTTCTTCTTCTTCTATTGCTTTGCTGCCTTCTTAGCAGACCAGGCTGCAGCCTCCTCGCAACACGTCTGTAAGCAATTTCCAAATCCTTTGTCTGGAGTCAGCAGCAGAGCCAGAAACACTTGCTCCTAGTTCCTGTGCATTCACAGGCAGGGATTTATCCAATGCAGCCATCCATCAGCTGGAACTGCATGAGCCTGCAAGGAAAATATGGGTGCTGAGCAAATGGCTGGTAATACCCACTGCTGTTTTGGAGGCTGGGCATCCAGTATTTCCATGTGTTGTGAGAATTATGCAGTGCTTCTTTGGTGCCTGAGTGGTTCTCTCCATCCTGAGTGGCTGCCTGCCCTCAGAAATGTAGGCACTCAGCTATTTGATGTCATTAATTGAATGGGTGAGACTCTCAGCTATGCTCTGAGCTATTTGTAACACTTAAATATGACAATATATATATGTAATTGCTGTAGCATGCCAGGCGTAGAGATTGGGAAATGTAATGCTCCCTCCATACAAAACAGATTTCCATTAGGTGCTCATCAAGTGGCACTAGAAGTGACAGCCACTGATCTTTCTCCAGCTGCCTGCAGGGAGGGACAGGGATACAAGGGGGTCTGGGACAGGGTGGAGGGGGACTCCAAGGGACTCCTCACACAAGGAGCTACTTCAAAAGACAAGTGTTTTTCAGAGAGCACAGTAAAAATATCCTGCACATTCTGATGCTTTCTGCAATTGAAACCTTGGATACTTTCCCTCCATCCTTATTTCCTCACCATCCATCAATCCTGCTGCACTTTCAGTCCCTTAGTTTTGCAATGTCAGCAGCACAGGGATCCCAAAGCACTCCAAAGTCATTTCCATCTTGCTGGACCTGACACAGAGACCTCAATATCCCAAAGTGCCTGAGTCCATCTACCCTTTCCTAGGAGACCTTATTCCTGTGGGGTACAAATGTTTTCACAAATGACAGAGACAGTGCTGTAGGAACTGGGGGAGGAAGCACATTCTTCCTGCTCCAGTGAGGATGTCTTTATGGACAACACACATGAGCTGACTCCAGTTGGAAAGGTTTGGTAATGATAGTACAGCCCTAAACTCTGATCAGAGAGATGAAAACTAAGGATATCATCAGGGTGAGCCTTTCTGTGCCTGCCTGACACCCCAAAACAGAGAGAAAATCTCTTTGGCTCTTACCTAATTCAGCAGGTATAAGTATGTACAGCTGTGACAGGGACTGAGCTGCCTTCTCCCACTTTCTCAGGCAAAGAAAGAGACTTGGGTTTGAGAAGCTGTTTTATGGTTTTTATTTATGTCTTAGTGACCTTTAAGTCATGGCTTAATCACACTTGATCAACAAAACATGGCTGGAAAATGAGAAGTCAGATGTTTAAAATTTTGAAAGTACCCAACAATGCTCTGAGGTTTTTTAGCTCTGATTTTGTTTTTCCCTCTGGATTCTTTTAGCTGAGAAATTCTGTGCTTCTTCAGTTCAAATTTGAAAAGAGTTTCATTTGACCTAAAATGCCCTTTTTTTTCAGTGAGTAGTCCATTCATTCTGAAAACAAAGTACATGCAACTTCCAGGCAGAACACAGTCCTCACGCTAACACTGTTTTGTGCCTGAACTGCTCTCCAGCCACCCCTCCCCTTCACTCAAGGTTTAGAAAAGTAACGCCTTATATGTGAACATGTTTTTGTCTTCCTTCCCACCCCTAGCTTGATAAATAAAGTCCCTGTCCTACACCCCACTGAGATCAGTAGAGTACTCTCAGGCAGCAGCTGTCACACCCCCATATTTGTGGCTCTTTGGGCTGTTTTGTTGTCCTTGGACCTCCATGTGGGTACGTTTTCCCCCAGGGGACTGAGACAGCTCAGGGCACAGCAGGACAGAAGAGAAAGGCACAGTTGCATGCAGACATGAGGCTGAGAGAGAATAAAGGAGGTATTCCCCCCTCCTTTTCTGGCTGGCCTTGGTCTTTTGTTGCCTGGCACTTGCTGGTTTCCTTCAGGTCTGCATGGCATTGACTAGCTGATGGAGTTCAATGGAATTGGTTAACTGGCTTGTACACTTGCCAAGGGAAGGGACAGCTGTTTTATCATCAGCCTCAGAGCCATCATTCAGTTGCACACATGAAATACCCATAAATGGAAGCAACAGCAGAGCAGAGTTTGATGAGAAAACCATTCACAACCCCTGCTTGATACTGAGCTCTTGCAAATTCCCTTCTGGAGCTCCAGCCTGCCAGGCAACACCATTCCCAGCCAGGCAGCTCCACCTCAAGACTGGTGAAAAATCAGGGAATCTGTACCATTTGGGCATCCCTGGTGGGCTCCAGATTTTCCAGCCTTCTCCAGAGGACAAATTCTAATGGGGCACCAACTCACTAACGAGCTCTGTCCCTTGTTAGCAGAGAGTGTATTCCCAGTAGGTCATCCTCTCATCTCAGTTATCAAATAGATTTTTTTCTGGGCAGTCAAACCACTGCTGTTACATGCTACAAAACCATGATCATACACAGTAGCTTCTCTGATGAAGACAAATCCATGGGATCCCAGGAGCTAAGGAAAAGGGAGAAAGACCTCTTCTACCAATCATCTCTGTTTTCCTGGGCTTTTCTGTCTCTCTAGCTCCTCATACAGGATAGTCAATATTTTTTTGTCTTTTTTAATCTTATTTTAACCCAACAAGCAGAGTCAATAACAGCAAGAATTTGTACGTGGGAAGGTAGGATATTAATTACTGCAAAAGACCACCACCCACCAAGTTATCTGAGATGTTAGGTGTGCAAATAAGAGGAGGACATCAACAGATAATTCAGGTTGTTCAACCGCTCTATTTTAGTCGACCAAAAACAAAAACGTAAGATTTGTGAGGAAGCCTGAATGGTTTGGCAATGCAGAAAGAGGCAGCCAAGACAGATAAACATGGAAGAAAACACATCTTTTCTGAAAAGGACATCTTAAAAAAATCATTTTTGAGGCATTTCTGCATGAGACAGATGCTTGGCTCCCAGAGCTAGAATGTGGGCCAGAAGTAATCAGGGACAGCGGGCAGAGGCAGCATCCATAACGAGGGAGCCTGCATGTGGGCTCTTATCACTTGGAGGCTAATAGATGATGAAGGCAGCTTAATCCATGCAAACATAGAATAATGACAACCTTGACTTCATGCGTCATAAAAATAGGGGGAATAGGGAAAGAAAAGAGAGAGGGAAAGAGAGGGTGAGAAGCAAAAAGCAACAGCGTTCAAATCAATGTGCGTCACTAATGGATGGGGCCAGAGAGAGAGAAATAATCAATCCCAAGGCAGAGCGGAGTGATGGCTCCTGCTCGTGTGCACAGGGAAACCTGCGGGAGGGGAAGGAGAGAGGAGAGGATGTCAGAGGAAGCGCCTGGGCAAGCACAGGGAGGTGCTGATCTGGTTGATGTCAACTCAATTTCTCAGCCTGGGTGCTGGCAATGTTCTCTTCAGCTTGGTGTCTTCCTGCCAAGCCCAGACAGCTGCCAGCCCCTGGGAAGCACTGAGACAAGACCTCCAATGCCAGTGGCATGGAGCAGGTTTTCCAGGAGGATAAAAACTCATCCTTCCCCTCGGTGGCAGAGTAAATGCTGTGTTTTGAGTCCATCTGGCAAAAAGGCAGTGAACAAAGCCCTGCCATGGTAATGGTGCGATTAATTAATAACTATTGGAAAAACTGAGAAGAGGCCATTGTGGATTTAGTTGCCAGTGGGAAACTTAATTAGCCATTGGATATTTTCTTTCCCAGCAATGGTGTGATGTCTATGAAGCAGTACCTCCTGTGACCCAAAGGCTGTGTGAGGTCAGAGCAGGTGGCTGTGGATGTTCCCAATGCCACAGATGGGGATGTGACAGGGTATAAGGCCACAAGAGACAGGCGGCCACACAGCCAGATGCAAAGCAGCACATCCAATTCCCCCCAGTACGAGGATCTGCATGGACTTGTGTGGGTCTTCATTTGGAGTGTAAAAGCTACAACTGCTGATGGAGAGGCCTTTCAGCACAATCTGTAGGCATCTCATCCTTGACCTACTCCTTGCCCTCTTCATTCTTAGTAATCCACTCCTCCGCTTATTATTGGAGAGGGGTCCAGATAGATGAGAGTCATGGCATTTACTTGTCTGGAGCCTCAGCTATCTTTGCAGTAAATATATTGAGTTAGTCAGGTCAGATGTATTTTTAGTAACCTCCTTGTCGCATTTTATACCATTTTCTATTAAACTCTACATCTTTCATTATTCCTCCCTTCCAAATTAGTCAAATGCCTGTCACACTCCTGAGGTTAAACTAACAAATCAATTATTGCCTGGATTAATTTCCCTTTTACTGCAGACTCAGCAGTTCTGTAGCTTCATAGCTCCTGCTCTCTTGTACAGACTGACCTAAAAGTTTGGTTGCCAGAAAGGTAACGTCAAGTGCCTGCCTTCCTAAGAGTCTGGGATGGAGTTTACTGGCCATCTGGATCTATGGATTTCTTCTGTCTCCTCCTTAGATGTCAGTGCTCCTCCATACTGACCATTCAATTAAACTTAGTGCCTTTGTCACATGTCCCATCACATTACTCTGGTTCTGGTCGGTATAATTGCCACACCTTTCACCTCACCAATATATTGGCACTATCACATACTTTAGCTACTCACATCTGGTGAAAGAATCCAGATGTACTGGAGCTCTGCCTGTTCGTGGAGGGAGATTTTTCACAAGGGCATGTAGTGACAGGACAAGGGGTAATTGTTTTAAAACTGACAGAGAGTAGGGGTAATTGTTTTAAAACTGACAGAGAGTAGGTTTAAATTAGATATCAGGAAAAAATTCTTTCCCAAGAGAGCAGTGAGGCACTGGAACAGGTTGTCCAGAGAAACTGTGGCTGCCCCATCCATGGAAGTGTCCAAGGCCAGGTTGGATGGGGATTGGAGCAATTCGGTCTAGTGGAAGGCGACCCTGTCCACAGCAGTGGGTCAGAACTAAATGATCTTTAGAGGCCCTTCAAACTCAAACCATTCTGTGATTCTGTGAATTATGTTGAACTAGTATGTGCTGTTAATAAGTATATTTTAATTACACTTTCACCAAGTTTTCCTGAGCCTGCAGTAAGATTCCCTAGGCTGTGCAGTCATACTGGCATCCTTTCTACAGATGAGTGCAGGACTTTTTTCTTTTTTGGTTCTCTGATAAAATAACACACTTTAAAGAAAGAGTGCATATTTTGTTATCAGTTTAGCTATCACATTTTTTCATTCCTTTTCAAAAACTTAAGCATGTATCACTTTTTCCTATCTATAATTTATAGACATAACACAGTGTCCAGCTCCTGGGGGACACTTTTAAAAATTTGGGTTCTTGCAACTTTTTATTCAATGCAATTGGTACCTTGATTCCTGATGAAGCATCAGCTCCTTTTAGCATGAAAACCATATACCCGTCATGCAAACACCTCTCCAAACACCCTCTGTAATATCCTTAGCCTTTTAAATTGCCCTGTGTCAGCTCATTTACAGACCTGTAGTTCAGCAACCCTCTGGCAAGCTTCATGCTTCCTCTGCCCCTGAAATATTGTTTGCTTTAATATCTTCAGCACTTCAGCACCTTCTCAGCTGTCACAAATTTTTTTTATGTCACATTTCTCTTGACTTTGCTTACACGTCTTTCCACTGGCGTTATTCACTGCAGGTCACTCCTTTCCAAAGGAAGAATTTTTGGGGTCAGAGTTCCTTTTAACCCTTCCCAGGCTTCTGGAGGTGTTGGTTATCATGGGTGGCACATACTGAAAGCTGAGCTGTGGAAAGGTCTGGTGGTGCCCAGAGTGCATCAGGTAGCCCTGCCTGCCCCTTGACAAAATATCCAACCTCTTGCTCTGCCTGGCACAGGTTTGCAGGCTAAGGATCCAGGAGCAGCAGTCACTTTAATGCCTTCCAGGCCTTTCTACTGAATCTCAATAATCAGATATCTGAGGAGGAAACAGAAACCAGAGCATTACCTGGAGACTTTAATGCTGGTCATTCCCCCTGGACTTTGCTAATATGAGGGATTGCATCACCTGTCCTATTATGCTGCTGTGACTTCAAAGACATTGCACAACGATAATATCTGCTGTACAAACAAGCTGCATTCACTGCTCAGGATTTACATAGCCAAATTTTCTTCCTGCACTACTCCCTGACGTGGTCTCTGAGCCCTCAGCACCAGCTGAGCTGCCTGCTCTGACCACTGAAAGTGGGGTAAAGCAGGGGCAAGCAGACCCTGCTTTGGGCTCCACGTCATGCTGCTCAAGTCCCACAGTCCTCATCTGGGAGCTGTTCCTGAGGGCACAGCAACATCACCAGGCACTGGGAGGTGTTTTAGAGAAGAAGGTGCTTCAAGAAGGCAGACAGCCTGTCTGCCTTCTCACTGACTGCTGTGGGTGCTTTTGCAATGGGGAATCATGTTTGCTGTGCTGATTCTCTCTGGAAAATACATGTTCAGGGCAGTACTAAAACATCTTAGATTATTTCCACTCACTAGTACTGGGCAGGCAAATAACACTGTAGAAGGAGTCTATAAAGGCTCTGCAGCACTCAGTTTGAACTCTGAGTGCTGTCGTCTCACAAAATAAGCACCTGAGCTCATTTCTCTGAAAAGAGCTTGTTTTGCCCTGATGCAGTGCTGAAGCAGGGATTATATTATCTTGTCACTTCCCCTGTTTCTCTTATGCTGTTCCCCTCATCTTACAGAGGGGATCACCAGAGGCATGAAGAGGCTGCTTTAGGCAGAGATACCTCTCACTAGGTCAGGTTGCTCCATCCAGCCTGGCCTTGAACACTTCCAGGGATGGAGCATCCACAGCTTCTCTGGTCAACCTGTGCCAGTACCCCACCACCTGTACAGTAAAGAATATTTTTCTAACATCCAATCTAGACATACTTTCGTTCTGTTTGAAGCCATTTCCTCTTGTCCTTTGTAAGTAGTCTCTCTCCCTCTTTCTTGTAGGCTCCCTTCAGGTACTAGAAGGCTGCAATTAGATTACCCCAAAGCCTTCTCTTTTTCAGTCTGAACAATACCATTTCTCTCAGCCTTTGCTTGCAAGAGAGCTGCTTCATCCCTCTAATCAACTTGGTGGCCTCCTCTGGACTTGCTCCAAATCAGGAGGGGCAGCTCTCTTCTGCAGCAGTGCTTTCTGGGGGAGAGAGGAGAGGAGAGCAGGTAATCATGCTCAGGGGAACAAATCACTCTTCTGTTCCCATCCAGGGCTCTGGCTCTCAGAAATACAGTCTCTCAATAACCCATCCAAGTTTTTACTTACATCGTGGCTCACGCTCAACCAGAGCATTTGGAAATGGTTATTCACTTCAGTAGGCACATCCAGGCAGGCTGTAGTGCTCCAAACAGCTCCCTGCTCTTTACTGTGATGCTCAGACTTCAGTGTTTTAATTTGCAAGTTTTGCTGCAGCTCCCACTTTTTTGCCCTTTACAGCCAAAGCTGTAACTCATCATGAGGGAATTTTGATCCAAAGCCTCAAGTGCAGTTTCCCAGTGTCTGGACATTAGGCTGAGTATTCTGTCTGTCACCTGTCTCTGCACCTCTGAAGGAAAAGCTAAAGCTCAAGAAAGACACAGAGAGAGAAACATAAATCCTATTATAGTTTTACAGGTTTAATCTGCCAAAGCAGAACAGGAACAATTTTTAATTTTATAAGCACCCATTTTAACCTTATTCAGGGATACTACTCTTTTCCACAATCAAATATTAGTTCAAACTATCTTGAGCTTAACACCTTATCACACAAAGCTTCTTACAAATAGGAATAAAATAAATAATCTCACACAAAAGAGTAGCAGACCGACGGAGCCTGCGAATCCATGGCTAATTCAAAGTCAATGAGATTTCAGATGTAAGGTACATACATTTACGAAGCTATTATTCTCCTTCCTCAGAAAATGTTCTTAGCTACAATTTTAATCCAGCCAAGGTGTCTGCTGGAGGGGGGTCTTTCCCTGCAGGGTGAGATAGAGAATTTTCCCCTGATTTCAGACAGCATAAGGCTATTCTTCTACTGGAAAGAGTGGTGTGACGGATTTTACCCTGATTTCACACCAGTTCCATTTAGTATTTACCCTCCTTTTTTTTTTTCCCCAGGCTTCTGATAGGAATTTTCTTTTCAGAAAGGTAATTACTCTGAAACAAAGAGGTGAATCCTTCTGTAAGCTCTGCAAGAGATTAGACCACTTCTGCATATCACTCCAGAGATAATAAGAGCTCTGGGAGCTTTTCGGGGAGTAACTCATTGGGCATAATGAGCTTCTTACTGGGGCACTTGCCACCAGTGCTACTTAAGAGTGTTTGCTCTCAAAGGTCTCTTGAAATTTAACTGTGGGTTTGGGTTTTTTTTCTAGTCAACTGATGACTTTGTTCCTCAGAGACATCACTGGAAATTATACTCTCAGAGACCCACAGAGTCACATTCCCACATGGGCAGTGACCTTTCACTGTATGTCTACAAGACACAAATAGTCCAAGCTTAGCAAAAAGGGTGGTTATCCCCCTCAGCTGTCCTGCAATGATGGCACTGGGAGCAGGTGTCAGAGGCCCTGCTGTGTGTTATAAGGGGTGCAGAGAAAGCAGTTAAGTGAACCAGCTCCAGCCCTGAGGTGTGGGCTACACCATCACTGAGGAGCACTGTGAAAAGAGGAATAATATGCTCCTGCACCTGCAGACAGGCAGATGAGGTGAAGAGGACCCAGAGCACTTATAAAGAGCAGAAAGAAACTGCTGTAGGTGCAGGGAAGAACACACCGGGTGAGTCAGCACCCTCCCCTTCAGAAAGGCCATGATTTCATTTGCTTTTCAGATGGCATTTAAGGGCTTACACAAAACTGCAGGCATCTTCCAGACTCCCTGAGCAGCTCTTCCTCAGCTCCAGGAAGTGCTTGTGTATACAGACAGCATGGCAAAAATCACTAGGCAGCACTGTAACAGATGGGTTATCTCTATATCAATCCCGATTTATGGGAATGCGTAAGCTGGGACTAAGTTAAGTTGCTGAGGGATGTCTGGGTGGGAAGGTGCAGCAGTGAAGCCTTCGGAGTTGCCTGGGACAGCCCAGGGGAACTCTTTAAATCACACACTGATGTCTGCAAAGATGTATCTGGGACTTGGCAGAACTTCATGTGCTATGTCCAGTCTGGAGACAACAGACAGCACAACTGTGCAGTTTCTGGTATTGGCTTCCTCTGACGATATCCTCTGCTTGAGGGAACATGCTTCCTCCTTGGGAGCAGGATTTTATCTTTGATTTGATCTTTGGGTTGATGTCTGGCTGCAATTAGCATTGCCTCCAGCTCTCCTCCTCTTTATCCCTTTCCCATTACTGTCAGGGCTGTCCACTGAGAATGATGCTGCCCATTCCTCCCTCTGCAGAGCTGCAAATTCCCACACAGTAACCGCAAGACCTGTACATTTGCCCTGCCTTCTGCTCCCTCAATACTGAGTCTGCTCTATTTTCAGCTCAGTACATCACCTCTCTACACATTCTGACCCCAGACATTCCCTTGATATGTTTGCGCAACTAAGTTCCAGCTGCTCAGGGTGCAGGGATAGGGAGCCAAACCACAGAGCTGCAATGGAGACCAGGCTACTTGCAGGGCCACTGCACCTTGACCAGACTCTGAAGGCATCAGGCCTCCCTGCACTTCGGGGATAATCAAGTGGCACAGCTCTCCCAAAACCTGATGAGCCTGACATTTCCCACTGCAACTCAGTGGCCATGTCATCACGTCTGCCTTGGTCCAGAAAGACAAAAACCCTCTTGGGCCACCAAGCAGGTTGGCCCATTTCTGTATCTGGTGACTTAGTCAAACAAGTTGCTCAGAAGATGCAGAGTCTCCCTGGTGGTTTAAAGACTCCAGTAACCAGGACTGAGCTGGCCTCATGTTCACTATATCCCTGTCTTCTGGGTGGGATGGGGGTGGACTGGATGGTCTCCACACTTCTGATACTGTGACTTTATTGCTGCATGGTTTATTTTAGCCTCTCCTGTATTCCTCGCAGACAGAAACTAGTTGTAGCCCAAAGGAAAGATTTAGCAGGGAAAATGATTGGTTTTGACAGTATTCAGTGTGGCCTCTTGCTGAAAAGAAGGCAGGCAGGGAGTAGCTCTGTCTTTTTAAGATGACAGATGGGAATACTAACATCAGTGCCTTCGGTTTGCTTCATTTTGCACAAAAGTCATTTTGAAACTGCAAGCACCTCTCACACAGCCCTGAAATATGGCAGCTATAAATCCAGATATGCCTTCTGGGGTGCTGCTTGAACTGTCCACCTCCCTGCAATGGCATCTCAGCGAAGGAAAGGTTTGTGTGGAGATAACAAGAATGCCATGTTGCCCTGAGATAGTGAAGAGCCAGTGCTCACATGGCCTCCACAAGAATCAAATTTCATTATGGAAACTTTATACTTGTTGATGCTTTTAAATAATCCCCAACTGGACCTGCTCTTCCTTTCTCCCCATCTGTTTCTTTTCTGTATCAAAGAAATAAAAAAAAGCCCAAATTGGAGGGAGGGGAAGAAGGCTCATACCCTCTTCCTCACCCATTAACCCAGCATACTAAAAGCCCTTGGCTTTATCTTCACTTTACCTTCATCACTGGATGGAGTTTTTTCCAAACTTCACACGTAAACTCATTAACATCACTTTTCCATCTGACCCACTTAGAGATCTGCGTCACTGGTGGTGTTTCAGCGCTGAGCAACCTCCCTCCACTTTTCTTCTTATATCCTTGGGGGCAAGGGGGTGCATGTGCATGTGGGTCTTTGCTGAGCAGAACTGCCTTTGCACGGATCTATATTTATACATTTAACATGTGAATGAGCTCAGACTTACCAGAGTTGTCTACAAGAAACCACGACACCTTTGTGTCAACACCTAATGGGGCCCTTTCCACCTCTGGATGCTGATGTGTCGAGCCTGTGCCGCTGCTGCAACGCCTGCTCTGCACAGTCAAACAAAGCTGCTTTTTTTAGACTGACAACCTATAATACCGCTAGTGCTGTGGAGAAGTGATAAAGGTAACATTTCACATTGCCAGTCAGAAACTGCCTCTCTTAGGATAACTTGGCAGAGAAAAAAAAGAGGAGGGGAGTGAGCACAAAGCAGAGTGCGCAATTGTGAGCAGTGATGACGTCTGTCGCCACATAATCTCTCTTGAGCCATGTTTTGAGCGGGGTTGGGTGACACTGCTGGAGGAAAAGTAAGAATCAGACACTGAAGAGATGCTGGTCCACCTCCCTCCAAAACAGAATGCTGCTCTGCAAGTGGTACATGAGAAGAAAAAAATTTCTAAAGCACTCCTTGCTGTAAAAGATGACCAGCAAACATGCAGTTTTCTGTGGCAAAAATGGTGCTGCTGGCAAGGGGACCATGGCAGGAGAGAATCCCCAAAGCTCTGGTTGTTTCCCTGGCTCCCAGACCTGCTCAGCTTGCCTCAAAGAGTAGGCAGCATGCAAGGAAGAGAGGCTTGGCTCTTACTGCCAGCTTGGCTAACCTGCCCTGGGCTCCGACAGGCAATCTGGGATCATTCCATCTCCTGCTTTATCACCTATAATGGAAGAGCAGCCGGCCACATTAGACCTTCTGGCTGGGGTTTTGCAAGGCAAGGCATTCAGTGGTGATAGGGGCCAGGAGCATTCTCACCATTCACGCCCCAGTGCTCCCTCCTGCTGTGTGAGGGGACACCCCACTGGCCCCTATCGGGCTGCATCGTGAGGCAAACCAGAGAACTTATGGACTTTCATTTCCCAGTTTTGGTTTTGGGGGTTTTTTTAGTTGGCTTGACTTCCTGGAGCTCTGCAGAATGTGGCCCTGTCAAGCCTGCACCAAGGCCTGACTCCCCTGGGGCTTTGCTACACCAGGACTGTGTCCAGAGTAGACCCTTGGATACCTGTTTAAGTGTGCTAATCTGTCCCCATGGAGGGCTGGAGTCAAAATTCACAGTTAATATTGAGCTGGGAAAGTCTCTTACATGACTCATTTCACAGCAAGCTCTTCCCCAGTTGCCTCCCCTGCAGGCTCCATGCAGGTCCTTCAGCCCTACACCTGTTCCTCAAGCCCTGGAGCAGCTCCACTTTGGGGCTTTTGAGAACCCCACATGAAATGGCTTCACTTCCTCCCAGATGAACCCTACTGGATATTAAAAAAGTTGGGATTCATCTGACATGCTGCTTTCAAGAGCAGGTTGTGATTTTCTTTGTGGCTTCCCCCAGCAAGTCACCTTATTCTGACCCTATCTGTGGCACCTCTCACTGTGCTAGGCTATGCCAGGTTCAACAACTCCTTTTCAACGCTGTATCATCTTACTTGGAGGTCAAAAAACTTCAATGCAGAAATTTCCCCCCAGCCAACGAGCACAGGAGCACCATTTACACAAAACTGCCTTTGCAGGTAGTCCTGCCTGTTCACTCAGCCAGGCTTATTCCCACAAGTAATCTGCTTGCAGAATAAAGGGCAAGAGAAAAATGTCTTATGCTCAGACTCCTCTACATGATGAGATCACCTGGGACATTTTTCATTGCTGTAACAAAAGCTGTGCTGTGCTCTGACAGAGAAACTGCCTGACAAGAAGAGTTTGGAGGATCCAAAAGTTCGTCACTCAGGGGTGAGGGAAAAGGGTCATTGTTTGCTTTGTGCTTGGTGTTTTGGTTTGAGTTTTTTTTTTTTAATAGGACATTTTAGCAAATGGATTTTTATCCCTGGATGCTGCTTGTCCTTTTGCCTCTTAGCTGTTATGCCCTGTCTTTGATCCTCCTTCAGGACCCTTCAGTGCTGCAGGTTACAGGAGAAGGACTGATCAGCTTGTTTTAGGCTCAGGTGTAGGAGTGAAGCTGCAGAGGGAGGCTGTAGGCTATTGATCCAGCAAGATCTGAATGAACATGATATTTGATCTGTAATTATATAGCCAAAGAGTCTCTGCAGGGCAGGCAGAGTCAGCATTTTGGATCAGATGTAATGTGCTTTTTTTCCTGTTACTGTAAATTAGCTGTGAGTGCACCTTTACATCTCATCTTACAGTGCTCCCTGTCAGAGATCTCTACCTTCAGCAGTGGGCAGAAGAGCAGCACCAAGCAAATCTTGCTCCTTCAGTGCCCTTTTCACATGCCATTCTTGACTTGCTTTCTGGCTGGGTTTCATCAGGCTGTAAAAGTTAACTATGTGATGTATAGTGGTACTTTACGAGGCCACAATTTAATTTAAAAACTAATTTATACAAGTTGTGCATCTCTCCCTCTCTTCCATTAGAAGGCAGCTGTTAGTTCCACCCCGTGTGCAACAGAATGATGACTGGGAACTCACCACTGGCCTTTACTGAGATAAGGCAGTAACAGGAGGAGTAAGCAAGGCTGGGCTATGAAGAAGGGGTTTAGAAACACTGCCCAAGCATGTAGGGCAGTGCTAGGAAAGGCAAAGTTCACCTAAAGTTGATACTTGCAAGAGGCATCAAATGCAACAAGAAGAGTCTCTACGTCAACATTAGTAGCATAAGGCTGAGTAAGGAAAAGTGGAGCCCACCTGACTGCAGCAGGGGATTTTGTGACAGCAGAGATGGGTAAGACTGAGGGACTCATGGCCTTATTTGTCACAGTCTTCATCGACAGAGTCTCCCAGGCCACTAAGGGACAGGGTTGAAGGGGGAGGAGAACAACCAGCAGTGGATGAGGATCAAATCAGGGCCTGCTTGAGAGAATATCCTGCACATGGGACCCATTAGGCTCCACTCTAGAGTGCCCAGGGAGGTGGCTGTTGTCCTCACAATGGCTATGGAGACCAGGAGATAACCCAGCAATTGGAGATTGTACCCATCTTCAGCAAAGGGCAGGAGAACAATCCAGAAGAGTGCAGCCCAGTCAGTCTCACATCAGCCCATAGGAAAATCATGGAGTGAGCTCTCCTGGAGCATGCTTCTGGACACAGGAAGGAGAAGAGGGTGGTTTGGAACTGCCAGCATGGATTGAAGAAGAGTAAATGATGTTGGGCCAATGTGATTGTCCACTTGCTTAAAAATCTGGGGGAAGCTGTGAATGAGGAGTTTGCTCTTCCACTGCCTGGACACTGAGCAGATGACAATAATACTGGGGCTCATCCCAGCTAACTTGGGGTATTAGGAAGAATTTGCTCCCTGCTAACAGGCCACATGTTCCTGGAGGTACTGAACTGTAAAGGAATGAGGTCCAGGAGGTGTCCAGGCATTCTGCATTTTACAGTATCAACCAAATAAATAACAGTGCAAAACTTTTGGCTTTTCTTTTTCGTGTCAGAGAAGGGAAACAAACTTAGCAGAAATCAGCCTTCTCACATGTCCCAGAATTGGTGCAACTCAGCCCTTAGGAATTTTTTTCCCTCCTAGAGAAAGTGTTTTCCAACCACTGCTGCTCTCCTTTCTTTGCCCCTTGATGATGCTGGTGGATGAGGAGGTCTGGCAGTGTAGTGTCAGTAGGCTGTTTTATGAGGACTATCCATACCTCAGTCCCATAAATGTACATTTCCAAGGGATTTGAGTTTCAGATCCTCTATGGAGCAGTGACACTGCCTGATCTGTCCAGGATGCTTAGCAGACAGTGAGCCTGTTGACAAGAAATACCAGCTCTACCAAAAAATCTAGGGCAGCATCTCACCTTGCTGGGCATGAGTGCTCACCTGGTTGTGGACACATGAGACCACAGCTCTTGAACACTCCAGAAACCCAAGAGCTGGGATTTCAAGGGAGATACAGACAGTTCCAATTGGCTTTCAGGCTAAATTTTTCCATGAAAAAAAGGGTTCATCTAAAAATAAAAAGTTCAGATATGCAAAACCAAATAATCATCAAAATAATAATGAGGTGGTTTCCCCAGATAATTATGTATTTCAGGATCACATGTTCTACACTTGCACACAAAAACCTGCTCCCTGCAGGTTTTCCAAAGCTCAGTTTTCCTTCAGGAAACAGCCTTTTTGTGGATTGTTGCTGCTGGCTTCCTGTGAAGGTAAATGTTTGTTTGTATACAGCTGCAGCCTTTTTTACTGGCCATTAATAACTACATACTAATAGACTACAGAAAGCCTTAATTTTCAGAGTATGAATATTGATGCTGTAAATTTGAGTGAGGCATTTGCATTTATTACTATACATTATTTGCATAGTGTCTGCAGAATGTTCTGTACTCTTGGGGTGAATATGTATGTGAATAAATCAGTAAGCATTAATTGCTGAGGCTTAGCCCATGAGCCCTGGATTCAGCTGGAACATTACTACTGAATTTATGAAGGGAAGGTCCAGCCCAAGAAGACTACTGAGGTTTGGTTGCAGTGAAAAATAGTTGAAACTGGTGTAGTTTGTTACAGACTTCAAGGGTCTTCGTGGTTTAAAAGCTTCCCTTCATGTTTCTGGGAGGAGGAGAAGGGCAAAACCATGAAGGCATGTTACAGAAAAGCCTATCTTTTATTTTCTGTTAAGGTGGCACAAGTATCTAACATTTGGTAAGTGCTATTGTTGTCTTTGATACATTTGCAGAAAGGAAGATGTTAAAAATTATTTTCTCTTAGCTTTGAACATTCTCAGTAGAATTTCCCAATATCCCAAATGAGTCTTGGAAAGAAAGGAGAATTTTTTTCCTTAAGTTGTATCCTCCACTGATGTGGGAAGTTTGTTTCCTTGAGGAGCCCACTGAAACTGCTCCCAGGCGATTTACTAAAACATTCTGCTGTTGCAAAGATTGCCCTTGTTGCCTGAAAGCAGAATAAAGAATTAAAACACAACACAGATTGATAGCAGTTAACAGAAAGAACAGCTTTTACTGGTGAAATCTCGTGATCCAAAATGAATAAGAACAACAATCTTTCTACATTTATAACTTTCCAAGCTACTACCCATCATATCATCCAACCAAAGTTCATCTAACACTTATGTCCCTAAAGTATCCAACAAGAATCTCCCTCATTCCCTGTGCCCTCCCAGGATCTGCCCCCCTTTTGAAGTAGGTCCAGGAATTCTAGGCCTATGTTTCACCTTGCTACCTCCTTATCTATAGGAAAGAATGTGAACATTCAGGAACAGGCCTCATGAGAGAGAGAGTGCCCATAATTCAAACTACGCAGCTAAATCTAATTCCCAAAAAATATTATGGACACCCACCCATCCCCCGCCCCAAGGCATCATTTCCCCCTTTAGAACCTTAGGCAAGAACTTTTTCTGGTCTAGTCTCTACCAAACTTACTAGGTTGCATATTCTACAACATATATCTAACTCTATACCATGGGGATGAACAACATTGTGGCAGAACACAGAGCTGTATTACAATGCGTCTAGATCGTGACAACGTCTGAGAAACGTAAATGTCG